>JAAGKR010005736.1:0-48473 GCA_011419295.1 Clarias macrocephalus
GATTGGTGCTGCATCTGAAATTGTAGCAACATGTTTTGAAAGTGAAATCTGATGCTGATTTGAATCCCGATTAGCAGAACAGATTAGCACAGTTTAAGAGTAGCAGAACAATTAAATAAACTTCATTTTCGATTTCAGTTTAGTTTGATATTTGGTTCCTGGGAAACTGCTACTTGAGTTGCTGTTGAACTCCACCTGTATGGACATACTTTAAACTTTGCCTAACTCAATAGCCTTGGCCTGAAAAAAGTCTAATAATGTTGGCCCATATAACGAGTCCTCAGTTAAAGCTGCCTAAGTGTTTGCAAATTTCAACATGATTTTAATCATTATTGAGGATTAAACGTATCTTTGTAATAAATCTATGGCTGTTCTTGTGATCACATTTTACATTCAATTACAATTTTAGCTTTCAACAAATAAAAAAAACAGCCTAATTGAGATTGAACGATTATTGTGTGCCATTCTGTTTCTTAGTGATTTACAAATCTTTGTGCTTCTCTAAAAGCTAGAAATGACGGACAGTAGTTGAGCTGTGATCGGTACAGATCTCTCTCCATGGTCAGTGCGCATGTGGACCATGGGTTCATTTATTGTAGTAATTATAGTGTGAGAATTTCGCTGCTAATCTCTGATATTTTCACATGCTCAAACTCAAAAATAGAAGTTCAGAGTAATAATAACATTTGCACAATCAGTTTTCATGAATCAGCAATCATGAGGTAAATCTCTTATGTGCAGTGAGAGCAAAAAACGTGAAACAGTGATAGATTAGATAAAACAGTATTACTCTGTCTATGGCCTGCTCTGTCTATGATGTCTCTATGAAGATGTTCTTTGACAAGAATTTAAAATTGTGTGTATATTTCTTTTCATTTCCAACTATTATTAACCCTGTAATTGATATAAGAAAATATATTTTTATATTATAATATCTAAAGTTACTTTCTGGTTGGATCCACCAAACACTAATTAATGTCCATATGGAAAAACGGAAGAAAAAAAAATTAAAGCCAGTTAGCTTCCACCATTCTACTGTGTCGACTTGATGATATCAGAGAAATAAAAAGAGAAATACTGTACTTCTAATAATAATATTAAATTACATTTAGGGGTAGAGCTATGGAATAAATATTATCACACTGCAAAGCAAGCCATCACACTTACAGATTAGACTTGGAGCATATTTATTGAGCCAATCTTTTTACCAGTTTTTCTCACAAAAAGACAATTGTACTTTAGGGCTTCTTTAATGACAAACCTCTTGTTGTGATAGTGCAATAATTCCCTACATAAATATGATCTTTTATATATATATATATATATATTATATTTATTATTATTATATATATATATATTTATTTATTCGCATAATAAAAGCACACGGCCTTATAAAAATCAAAGCTAAAATATGTTCAAGAAAATAAGAACACTGAGATTAAATCTTTTTTCCTGCTGCTACCAGCTGTCAACACTTTTGTAACCTTACACTAATGCCATCATGCTGCCAAAACATTACAACAGTAATCATAATTCAAATGATAAAGCCAAAATAATTTCATGGTAATTCAGTTTAATTTCCTTTTGCATGTCAGTTTGTTTCCAGAGCTCCTGGCAGCTTCAACAAAACATTGATTCCTTCTCACTAGTCTACCCAAGAAAACATTTTAAAACAACTTTGTTGGAATTCTACATGCATTCTAATGAACTCATTGACCATCAGAAGACTGTGGCTGAACGCAAACTAGATTTTTGCTACTTACCCTCAGTGTGGATGCAAAGCAAAGTGCCCAATTTGAATAACATGGCACCAGGTGGCAATAAGATCCCTCCATAAACCAATCATTTAGTTCTCTAATAATAGTTTAATGCTCATATTTTCAAACACTTGCTCAAATCTGATTGGTTACTATTGGGTTACCATAAAAAAATCCATTTATAGATTAGAACATAAAAATGTCATGCAAAATATAAGCTTGATTGGGAAACAGTAATTGACCTTGGCTCTACTCCCTGCTTATATTCATGCCCTTAACTTTGCATATGACTTCATAATATTGACCTGTAAATAGGATGTTTCAGTTTTCATGCAAATCCCAGCAAATCCCAATACTTTTTACAAATGTCTACATAATTATTGGAGTTAATACGCTCCTAAAAAATTGCCATCACATTTGCAAAAATCCTAGGACTGCGGCGCAAAAGAAAGTTATTCATATGGGTCAAATTACATCACAATTCAAATTGATTAGAAAATGGTGGCCATATTGTTGACAAGTTATGAGATGTTTTTTAGAATTATGAAATAGTATTTTTGATCATTACAATTAATGTTTGATAATTCATTCTAAAACCCCTAATACATTTTAGGTTGTCTGCATAACAGCTATTGATGACAGTTGGAGTTATATGTGCACCTGTCCTTACCAGCTGCTTGTAATCTCATGCAGAATTTTTCAGTTCCTGATGGAAGCCTCTCCTTAGTGGAAAATAAGTATGTCTCATGTCTGTACTTGGTGGAAACTTCATCGTCCTCTAACTTTCTAATTGCCTGCTGTGGCTTATGTCACTCCTGGCTGACCCAACTCATCATGTGATCATCACCTCAACTGACTTTTCACTGTTACACCTAGGATACCAGGGAAGAGGGATATTGCTCTTTGTGGCAAATTACAGAACAGCTAATTCCACTATGCATCAGCTTGGCCTCAAAATAAAATGAAAATGTTTAAATCAAGCATTCATGATTGTGTGAACAATGTCTGAACAGAATGTGCCGAGAATGTGCCGAACAAGGTTCCACTCTACATGCCCTGTCTTAGTTCAGAGGAATGTCAGTGGTCTTCAACTGATTATTCAAAGCAGTTCCCTTTGGAGTGTCCTTTTTCTTGTGATAGGCATTCCAAGTCAACGTCCTAGCCTCTGTCTTCTCGCTAAAGTGGAGGGTGCAGGCAAACAGCGCTGTAATCTCTGGGGATCAGCTTGTTCCTACCCTTCCCCACCTACTGTATATTATGGCATTCAGTGTTGCAGTGAGTGGGGAAGATTAGAAGTGAAGTAGACTCATCAATGGCAACTGCTGGGAAAACTGCAAGTGATAAGTTTATCCTGCATATGGTGATGACCAGATGGTTCCCGAGTGACTATGTGGCTAAACCCTGTGTTCCTACTTAAAGTTATGTATCTCAGATCTAAGGGTCAACACTTGGTGGCGTTGCAGGAGTGGCAGATATTATGTCATAGAAACGGCTATTTATTTTGAACAGCTGCTGTCTTGAGCAGATTTTTGGGCCACTTGTGAGGGGTCATAGACCCCAAAGACTATGAATGGGATAAATCACGGTCTTACTTTGACAGGCCAAACAGCAAGGAATGTTTCATTGTCATGGACTCTACTATGAGGCATGCTGCTAATGGACTTCCGTACTACTGAGTCCAGATTTTATACCCTTCCATTCAGTGTAGTCAGGGTGAAATGGTTCCTTGTCTTCTACTGTTTTAGGTTATCTATGTGTCAGAACACCACCTCTCCTATTGATCTCCTATTGAATCATCCACAGTCTGTCAGTCAAATAATACAAAGCCAAACAAAAGGTTCCAAAGGGAAACATGGCCAGTGATGTTGGAATTTTTTAAGCTCGTGAGGTTACTTTGCCTTGTTAGTAAAGTTATCGACATGAACATGCACAAGATGGTAACCAGATGGTAAAATTGGTGAAAGGTTTGTCAGAGATAACTTGGCAGTTACCTGGAGTTTGTCGAAGAGGATTACATGTGTAAAAGCACATATACTGTATATGCCAAACATATTACATATCATTGTAAGGATGGATTACCACTAGGATTAATATTTCTTTGTAATTGTAGTGCTTCCATATTGCAACTGCTATAAAGGAAAGTGAATTTGATTGAATTCAACACTGACCTGAGCTATTCTGGATAGAGAGAGGAACAGTAGAGAGGGAGAGAGAGAGAGAGAGAGAGAGAGAGAAATAATGAAAAATTAACAGAGCTGTTTGGGCGTTCCCAAAAGCTGCATTTTTGTAAGTTTTGAAACTTCTGTTTTATGACTCCTTTCATCCCTGCACAGCACAGTACACATATACTTACAGGGTCAGCGCAATGCTGCAGCAGCTTTGCTGTGGAAACATCTCATGCACCCAGGAGAGTGATGCTTCCCCTGAGGTGGTGTAGAAATTCAAGCCAGACATAAACATTTTCGCCAATGCTGCGTCAAATCACTGTCAGGGATGCTTCCTTATAGTGGGGCTAAATGGCAGTCTGACATAATGAACAACCCTCTTAAGGCTATCTCAACAGCTGCAAGTTTGCAATCTTTGTAACTTGTGTCTGTTGACTCCTTCGGCTCCCACACAACAGAGTAAACATCTTTCAACACAAAGCAAAGTGGCTTAATTTATTAACACGATGAAACAGATGCAGAAGGACTTGCTAAACTCTGTTTCCATGGGTTATGCGTTAACTTCATAGTCTTTTTCCACTTTTTACAGGATGCCACAGCTATGGCTTCCTGTAAAATGTCTGACCTAATTGTGTCAGTATCCTCTCTTCTCTCAGCACCCTCCTTAGACTGACGACAAATGCCATAAAGGTCACTCTGTGAACCGAGCTGAATTCCTCATTATACTTTCTCATTCCACATTGCACATGTTCTCTCTGGTCAGCTCTTGCAGTAAAAGTTTAACAGGATTATCTGGCAGTTAGGTAACACTGAAGCCAGTCCGAGGTGATAAGAGCGTTTACATTGGCACAGACTCTCAGTGTCAAAGTGGGTCATAATTGTGCTGTAAGCAAGGATATTTATTTAGCATACATTCCCCTGCAAGCTCAGGTTACACACAAAGTACTTGTTAAGACATGTTTAGACAGGTCTAGATGTAATTGAGGGAATATTCCAACCAAAAGGATTTACTGAATGAAAGTGAACAAATTAAACGTTATTAGTATAAGTATCAGACAATGTGAATGTTGGTAATCTGGATAACTAGACAATTTGATTAGTCAAAGGACCTACATTCGCTTTGGGATAATTATTTTGTAATCATGAGATTTCCTCTCCAGGTGTCTCTACAGAAATACATTTATGGAAGTGCTTTGCTCCTCAGGACGTTTTGTATCATGCAATCTACTTTGACAGAGCTTTTTGTTTCTCAAACTATGGTTTCTCTCTCTCTGCAGATCTTTGAGACATACTCCACCGTCTGTAAACCCCTGAAAAAACAAAACCTGAAGTCAACACAACAGATCAGTGGTCAAACAGGTTCAGGAGAGAAGGACCCTGAGGTACCTGTCTCAGTGCCATCAAGGGAGCACTATTATGCGGCAGTGGGAGAGAAAACTTGGTCTAAGTCGCTCGATTCAGACACGGCCTATGCAACCATCAACCCCATGCAAAAACGAGAGATGCTGTGCAGCAGCACGTTAAAGCCAAAGAAGTCGCCTTGCGGGCCTCCGAAGGGACCAGAGAGGGCCATGACCTGTGAGAACTTTTACGAGACCATTGGTGATGTGAAGCAGGGCTCCAACACCACCACCATCTTCACTTTTAAAGATGGCATGGAGATGTATGTCACAGGGTTATAGAGATCTTGGGAACATGTAAACTCAGAAGCCCAAAAATAGAACATGAGACAGCAACAAAAGCGCATACACACATGGTGTATAAAGCAGTGGTGATTCAGATGCATCTGTCTATATAATTTACCTGCGACAGGCACACTCACACACACACATGCACGCACACATGCACAGATGCACGCAAATGATCCACAAGGTCATGATCCCTCCCATTGGTTTGAAACTCATGAACTGCAGATTAATTGCAAAGTTTAACCATCATAGTGCAAAATATTTTGGGTGCAGAAATTAGTGTAATTTTGCTCTCTAAATCTCTCCATCTCGCACCTGCTCTGTGTTTTCCAGGGCTGCCTGATCACACTGACAAAATTCCACCTAGATAGGGCTGAAGCTCTGCCCACTCTGATTACATTTTCAATTCTGATTAAATCTGATTTCATTTTTTTTTTTGCCTCATATTGAACTTTAACAATTGAGTATTGATTTTTTTATATATTTATTTTTTTAATTTAAATATTGGACAAAGAAATTTTTTGAGATCACGGGGAAAAGGTTTCTCATTTAAGTGTTCTTCAAGTTTTATAAGTAAGAAAAGGGAAGCAAAAATATGTTTTCCTTTCTTGCAGTTCTGAACATATCATGATGTGATTCGAACTGAGAGTTGTGTTGATTCGCTGCAGTACAATATGTACTTGAGAGATTATATATATGTCGTGAACAAAGACTAAAGCGATATTCATTGACTAATAGATACTAATAGAGTCAACCTTTATAGCTCCAAAAAAGCTACTGCCTCTGAAAGGCAAAGCACCAAATCTATTCTCAGCTGTGTTACAGCACCAGGCTTCCTTGACAAGATCTCACTAGATCTGTCTTCACCATTATATTCTTTTGATCTCACTATTTTGCACAAGTGAAGAAGGTTATTTTGTTTATTAATGTTCTGTATGGATATTTTAGATGTTATAGATAGCTGTGCATGTTTCTGTTGGTGTTTTTACCTCTCGGCAGATTTTAAAGCCATAGAAGAAATAATTCTAGAATACTGTAGCAGTTTCTTTTTTTTTTTCTTAAATAACATGGAATACATCTCCTATCCATTGTTTGCCAGATAACCAGAAGACTTTGCACAGTTTACTTCATGGTTTTAAGTCTATAACTGCTGTATATCTGAGAAGGTCCTCAGAAATGCCAGATCTGGACAATGCCGTTTGGTTACTTTGGCCACTGGCTGGCCAATAAAAACGCTTAATACATGATAAGGTAAAAATATCACCAGCCCCAGTAACTGGAATATCTTGCTAGGATGAACTATTCCACTACTCATCCAAGTAGCTTCTTCAGTCTGAGGGAAGTTGGTAGGATTACACAACTCGCCCCTTCTCCTTGTTAGGTGAAAGTAGGGGAGGGAAAGAGTTAAGAAGAATCAGTAATAGAGACAGATTAGGGAGAGTGGTTAAGATGCAATGACCAGAGTAGAGCGTCTTTAAATGAGGGTTTACTGATGGACCGTTAAAGAAGTCTTTATCTTCCTGGGGATTGATGAAAGCAAAGTCACCACACTTTTAGAGGACAATCACACCTCAACTTCCAGGCAACCCCATCAATCAAAAAACAAGCAAACAAACACCTATGCTGCACGACGCATTATAGTCTGGGATTTGAACACTATGTGTCTTATGCAAAAACATAACTATTAAATCTATTTACAGTAGAGACTTTGAGAAAATTCTGTGTGGTTTTGAGGGTGTAATATTAATTAAATAATTAGCTCAGGGATTGAGGTCAGATTAGTTGTAGACCACATTGTCCATTTTTTTTCTCCAGCCTGGGGAATATAAGTATAAATTCAAATATGACAGGTTATGTCAAGAACAGTATCTTTAACAAATTCTACAGATATACTATATCAAGATCAAATCTGATTTTTATTTATTTTTTTAAAAATAAAATGTATAAGTGATTAGTGATTTTCAGCATTTAATATTAATATTCTAGCACCACTGCCATGCATGTGTTTCTGTGTTCTTTGAATGGTCGATCTTGCTTGCATGTGTGTGAATTTTATAAAAACATAATACATTTTCTACTTGGTACTGTACTTCTTCTACTAATGGAGAATAAAAATGTTCTATAAAATAATGTGGTCCCAAAATCTGTGTTTGAATCATGCAGTAATGAACAGGTCAGGATAGGAGAAGTGTCCCTCTTTCTACCTAGTGTTCTTCCTAATCAAAAAACCTGATAAAGCACAGATCTTATATCTGTTTGTTCAGGATCGGCTTAGTGCGGTGTTTGTCTGAGTTTAGTATGTAATTTTTTATTTTAGTAATATAACTTTGTCAAATGTTTTCTACCAAAAAAAGTCATTCACTTGTAACTTTTTTATTTTTGAATAAAGTTGCATATTAAAGCAATGTGTGTTAACATTATTACAGTTTACCCCCCAATAAAGTAAGAAAATTTTAGTGTGCACAGCATGTGGAGAAAACATTCCACCTGCCAGTTTTGTGTGTTGAATTAAAAATAGAAACTCAAATTGCTATAATTTGTAAGTTTATAGGTGTACCTATAGCATTGTACTGTATATATGCATAGACATGTACTTTGTTTACAAAAAGCCTGTGTAATATAATAGATTAGGCTAATTGGCGTTCTCAAATTGCCCATAGTGTCCGAAGTCTCCGTGACCTGAATATACAGTATAAAGCAGGATAGATGATGAGTGAGTAATTTCAAACAACATGATGGCGTTATGGCATGATGGTTAGCACTGTTTCCTTGTTTCCTCCTCCAGGTTCCAGGGTTCTATTCCTGCTATTTGATTTTGGGTGGGGTTTACATGTGCTCCTCTGGGTACTCTGGTTTCCTCCCAAAGACATGCAGATAAGGTTAATTGGTGTTTCCAAATTGCATGTAGTGTTTGTTTGTTTTTTGCGCCCTGTGATGAATTGGTACCCAGTCATGGGCGTCGCTAGGCCATTTTTAGTATGTATTTAAAAAGTACTAACATTTGTACTCAGCGCCCCTAAAAATTCTCCATAAACTTTACACAAATTGTTGAACGCCCACGTCCTCTTTAAATTCCATATGAAATGGACATATGGCAGCAGACTTCGGCTCCTCCCCGTCTTTCAGCTCGATCTTCAATTTGCCATCACAGAGCGAGGATTAAGCCAATAAATTTTTTTCAATAAATTGTTATCTGCATCAGTGCAGTCCTTTCTCATGAGTACAGTTTACAAAATGTCATGAGGGATTAATCAGTTACTACATTTTCGCTGTGTTCGCCCCTCATCACACCAGCTGTTTCCTCTAGTGAAAATGAAGCTCTTAATGAACCTATAGTGTACTTTATAAAACAATCATGCCGTTGCTGTTTTAATTGGAAAACCTAACTGTCTATATAAAACATTGCACAGTGCATATGGCATTAATTACCACAGAGTTATGCACATAAATGATTAAAAACAGTGACAGCATTTAATGCACTCGTTTTAACTGCGTAGCAGTGTGATTTACAGAGATAGAAATATACTGTTTTTTTTGTAACATTGTATTGTAATAAATAATGTCCCAGATCGTAAAATACATTTATTAGCCTTAGAGTAAGGTTTTTGACACTTTGATTTAGAAAAAGTTACTTTTTTAATGAATAGAAACAAAAAAGAATGGTATTAAAAAGATGCTTTGTTTACTCACTCACTCACTCATCATCTATACGCTTAATCCTGTATTCAGGGTCACGGGGGGCCTGGAGCCTATCCCAGGAGACTTCGGGCACATGGCAGGGTACACTCTGGACAGAGTGCCAATCCATCGCAGGGCACAGACACAACACCACTACGGGCAATTTGGGAAAGCCAATTAGCCTAACCTACATGTCTTTGGACAGTGGGAGGAAACCGGAGTACCCGGAGGAAACCCACCAAGCACGGGGAGAACATGCAAACTCCATGCACACAGAGACGGGAAACGAGCCTGGCCGGGGATCGAACCCAGACCCAAGGCGACAGTGCTAACCACTACACCACCGTGCCGCCATGCTTTGTTTAATCTATATTAATGAATATGAATAAATAGCCTAGTAGCTATGAACTTTTAAGGGGTTGAATGTAGAAACTACTGTCTTATTTATGAAGCTAAAACACTAATTTACACTAGATAACATGATGAACAAAGTTTGAATATTTATATTTAATAATAGATGGGAGGTTTTTCAAGTCACATGGGAGTACAGTAGGTCTCCAAATGAGCAGCAGGTAAGAATAGAACATGGGCAGCCTCTCATGCACATTAACACTGTGTTCCCAACACTGATTGAAGTCATTGTATCAGAAAGTATTTTTCACATTTTTATGTCTGCAGCAGTAAGAATAAACAGATCATTATTGACACCCACACAGTTTATTCCATTATCCAGCCTCATAGCTGTGTTATTTAAATTGCTAATCAATGTAAGTTATATGCTGTTTTATGGTTACATTTTTCTGATTGTACTTGAACATAGAAAAAAGATTATACAGTAAACAGTGTGTGTGTGTGTGTGTGTGTGTGTGTGTGTGTGTGTGTGTGTGTGTGTGTGTGTATGTGTGTGTGTGTGTGTGTGATCAGGAAGACTAATTTGAGTACTGATTCTGAACAAGCCAAATATGTGTTAAACCCACTTAAATGAAAATTCTAGAAACGCCCCTGTACCGAGTCCATTGTGTACCCTGCCTGGTGCCCTAAGTTGCCTTGTATAGGCTCCAGGCCCTTCCTGACCCATAAAGCAGTATGGCTAATGAGTGAATTAATAATTCCAAATATTGCCAGTTAATTTGCTGGTTAAACTATGGCATTGCGTATCTGATGTGCAAATGTGCACTGGAATTAAACTTTTTTGAAAATAATAATAATGAGAATAAAATCTAAGTTTGTGCAGGCAGTAGACAGTTTCTATCAGTGCATGTTCTCAGCAGTCTGCACCGGCCGGCAAATTCAGAGACACACCCCCGTCTCTAGCTGAAAAGTAGCAGGCTGACATTTCCAAATCATCCAATCAGCGACTGTTGTTCAGTGGCCGCGTGCCAAAATAGAATATTTATCTGCTCCGAAAGCCAATTGGAATCAATGGGAGGCGGGGCTATGCGTAATCTCGCCCGGCTGCACGCGCAGGGGAAAAGGTGGGCGTGGCGTGGGTTCGGGCAGGGAGAAAAGCAAAACAATCGTTTCAGCTATTCCCTTTATCGGCTGCATTTCTGCATTGTTTTAGACTGTTAGTGCAAATTTAGTGTCTCCGTCGAAATTGCTGGGCTTTGCAGTCAAGACAATCATTTTAAATGTATCTTTTCTTGTTAGCTTGTACAGTCTGTCGACATTTTTTCCTTCTTTAGACACACTTGGCCTGTTTAAAAAATGACTTCGAAGCGCCTCCTCGATAAGAACCCAGCCAGTGTGAGGGGCACCGGCGCCGGTACCGTCCTGTACGGGGGAAACTACTGCACTAAACACAACGAGTATTTTTCACTGAAGACAGGCGTCATAACGAAAAAGAAATCAACCGTCAACGGGTTTGATACACAAACAGTGGACACGCGCTGCTTTCGCGAGCCTAGTAAAGAACCCTGTCCTAACGGAAAGCAGTTGGCTTCAGGTCGAGAGAAGCACTACACCAAAAAGAAGGTGAGTGAAATACCGTACCATGAAACATGCCCCACTGTTAGTGTAGTGTATACCCTGTATTATATGGTGCAAGTTAACTTACATAAAATCGCACATAAATATGCACGTTTGCTGGTAAAACTACACATTTGTATCAAAAAGTGTAAAAAAAGTTAGCGTTTGTTTATGAAGAACACTATATCGACAGGTATTTTCCTTAATAAGGCGCAATTGCAAGTGATGTGCGTTTGTTTAAGATGGCGACTTATACTTGTTCAAAGTTTAAGGAGAGGAAAAGAGGGCCGGACAGCCTCTCCCCTCCCCCATGCTGAGCTTCGAGCCGGTAGCTGCTGCTTGCACACGTAGCAGTGAGGGGCAAAAATGCTTCATAGCAAATTTAGATGGGGTGAAGTAGCGGGCAGAACATTGTCTGCCTATATAAACATATTTAGACTAAATTTCCCGGCGTTAATACAAGTTTGTTCGCTTGTTCATTTCGTACAGTAGCTTCTGTAGGCGGCACGCCCCCTCCGACTTGGCATGTAGCTCCTGTTATACCCGCCCTAACCACCAGGGGCGATACAAATCGCTGAGATACCGTCTGGTAACTATGCTCACCCATGCCCTAGTACTAACAAAAATGCATAAAATACAATAAAATCATGTCATGTTTTAGGGTGCCGTATTTCTAGTAAACTATTGTCATAAAAGCCTCGTAGGAGGGTATGTTTTGCCTTGTGTCTTGTTTTGCTGAAATGGGCTCCAGATCCACTGCGCTCCTGCTCAGGATAAAGAGGTTACTAAAAATGAATTAGTCAATTAATTCTATCACACGTGTCCTTTTCGTATGTTTGATTCATAAACATGGCCTATTTGACCACTGTCATTTGGCTGTCTGGCTAGTAGCAGAGCCTCTAATATTTCCTCCAAAGCTATAAAGGTATGTTATATTTTCTTCTGCTGTTTGTGAGTGCATTTGAAGTTCATGTTTTGGAGAACATGATATGAATCGTATGGCTTGGCACTTGTTAGCTTTTCTTCCCTGTTCAGTAGTGTTAGTTTTATGATGTTCACCTATAATCAGAACTTGCCTCTCATTCTTCTTTGCTTCCATTTTTGATGAACATTTACACCAGCAACAGCCCCAGATTTCTATAAAAAAAAATTTTCAAGGGTGATATTGGCTAAAATTTGACCTGCCAAGCTTAATTCCAGGAGTCTGCATTGGGCTTTGTCAGCTTGCGTGCACTGCTGTCAGGTTTTAAAATAGCTGTGACACAAGCAGGATTGAAATGTGACATGCAGCCTGCAGCAGTAAATATGCTCTTTTGCTCAGTAAGTCCACTATGCCACAGTGCAAGGCAGGTTTGGGAAAGATGACTGCTATTCAGGCTCTATACTGCTATACTTGACTCTAGCTTGTCACATGCTTACACTAGTCTGTCAAATTAAAAGCCAGACAGCCAGGGTTAGCCACATCCCTACTGTTAATTAGAGCTTTGTATTACAGGTAGACCATCGATTAAATTTTTGGGCATTGCGATTCAAATTAGTTTGATTCTGTTTAATAGAGTTTACTGTCTCATTTACTTAAGCAGCTACTTTTTGTTCAGGTTTGAAATTATTGCAAACCACTAGAGGCATTTAATTAGGATTGTGATGCTATCTAACTTGTGTAGTTTTTTGGTTAAATGTCCTGGTCAAAGGCATACGCTGTTTCTTTTTTTCTGCCATCTCGTGTTCCACACTCCAGTAAGTGGAGGTATTGCATAAATTACCACATATTCAAAAGAAGAAGTAGTGATACTTTTGCAAAACATGAGTATTTGCGGAAGATGGAGGGAGTTTTTTTTCTGTAAAAGCAGTAGTTTATTCTTGAGGAATTTATTAAATCTATACCATTTAACAATAATTTTAAAAAATATGAACCTATTTAGAATCGAAACTCATTAGTTCAGTTAATTTAAATGACCAGGAAAAGCTTGACTAAATTGTATAATGAATTAAATCACACAACTTTACTGGTGATATCTGTGTTGCTGTCTCAGAAAATGAAGCTCTACACCAAGATTTTTGCTTACTAAGCAGTAAATGCAGACACATGATCTTCAGCATAAGGGAGGTGATTGACATTGCTTTAAGAAGTAGGGTACCTACTGTAGCCCAGTGGCCCTCTGCCAACTTGGTTTTACATGGTGCCAAGGTTGTCTGAAAAAAGAGTGCAATTTTTAAGACTATAAGTATAAGACAGTACTGTTTGTATGGGTGATATAGTTGATTTTGTTACAAAACCCATTTCATCTGTGAAGAGGATCCTTAAGGAGGTCCGGGCCGTTAGAGCAGGAGGTGTAATAAGCTGATTATTTACAATGCCTTACAAAAATTGTGCTGTGAATGAGAGATGCAAGAGCCATTATTTAGTATGAAGTCATTTATCCAAAACCTCCTGAATCTATGTCTGCTTAATTACTTCCTGAAGACCATGTATAGATATTTTCCACAGAAGTTCATAAGTCAGTTGGGAATTCAAAAGAGAATTGGGAAATTTAGAGGTTTTAGTCATCTTTGTGCAGAGGTGGACCCCCGGCTTCACAAAGTAAAGTCGTGCCACATACTGGTCAAATCAATTAACTAAATCAGTTGATTTTAATTAGCGCAACTTTTCAGCCAGATAGACGAGAACTAAGTAGTGATATCGCCTGATTTGTGTACAGAGAGAACTGTAATACATGGCATTTGTTGTTGTAATACTTTTGGCCACTCCTTGTAAATTATAATCACTATTATATATGTATTATTCGCACAGGATAAGTATTATCTGGGGACCTTGTGTGATTTCGAAATTCCCATTTCGTGTGGCGCATTCGCATGGGATAAGCGAAGCCTACGATTTTACTTGAATTTACTGACTTATCTCCCGGACATACAGTATATATATGTGTGTCTCTTAAGAGTGTGTTGCGAATAAAATGGGAGGGAAGGGTGTGTGTGTGTGTGTGTGTGTGTGTGTGTGTGTGTGTGTGTGTGTGTGTGGATTGTGAGGGAGGCAGAGAGAGAATTTTTGGATCTCTTGTTAGATGGATTTAAAAAAAAGAAACAAATATAGTTATCATGCCTTGTCTCATTTACATTTCACCGGGTCTAATTTAAGCTGTGCGTTGAATTATAACTAACACATTATCCTCGATACTTAATTGTGCACTATTTTGGATCGGCTATTGTTTGGAAATGTTGTTATAGGTCTAGCTGTACGATGTAAACAGCAGAGTGTTTACTGCATCCATGTCATTCATCACTTTCTAATCATTCTTTCAGCTTTCTCTTTCTGCACAATGTATTGTTGTATGGCGATATGACCCAGCACCCAAAATACTTTTAAAGCACTCCAAAGCAGCCTCCATTCTTCACGGACGATGGATCAAAAGACGTGCAGGAAACAAAATCCTTGAAAAATTTATATACGACTCCGCCAAATACTGTTTGTAATCACAGACAACCTGATTCACACTGGACTTATATAATCACAGGACCTCTATGTTTGGCCTATATATGGTAGGTAATTTGCAGAGGGATTTTTACTTTACGAATTACAGATATTTTTATTTAATATCGACTGTTTATTTTAAATATGTTTTGCAGTATGTTTTAAATAGAGAAAGAAACTCTGCTTTTGCAGTCTGTTCTGATCACAGTCTATTTTATTAAAAGTGTTTTTTGAGTGCATTTGAGTGCAAGTGATATTTCACACATGGTTTTTGTCCACTTGATGGGAAATACTGTGATATAATTTTTGGTCTGTATCAACCACCTCACTGGATATACAGTCTAGCCATGCTACATCTCTACAGAAGAATGGCACTTTTCACACATTTCATAAATTTTTAAGCCGAAGTCTTCGCCTACTTTTGTGCTGAATGGGTCAGATCACGACATGGCAGGAGGAGACTCGTATGTCTATAATTTCATGACCCTTTGTGTTCCCTGAATAAAATCTTCAAGTTTTAACTTTCTAGAGCCTGAGGTGGTTTTGGAATACATATACTGTAGGTGTCTCCTGTCTCCTCTTACAGCAGAGTTCTAATGCATCATGCCATATTTTGCACGCAGGCTAATATGTGTCACCACTAAGAAGAAGCCTTTTAAAAACAGTCATCCACCTTGATTACATTAAGGCACTTAGTTTCAAGGTGTACTCAGAAAAGTGCCCCCTCACACGGAAGCAGATCACATAGTTCATTTGTGTAATGCTAGGTTTATTGTGTCTACTAGCCAGCATGTCAGCCTGACTTTAAGCAGTTATAATTATCATCACCAGCTCCTACTGAGGATACTAGGATTGCTTCTGGCACAAAAAAGGAAACGAGAATAGTCCTGGATCACCATCTCTTTTTTTTTTTTCTTTGCTTTTTTTTTTTTTTTTTAAGATTTACCTACATATACAGTAGATAATGAATAGAAGTAAAATATGTTGCTTTAATCCCATCTGGCGTTTGTGATTATATATTTTTAAAGATGGAGTGTCATTAACTCTCAACAAGGCAAATTTCTCATCATTTTGTAGAACTATACCTCTGCATTCACTGCATGCATTTTACTTGAATTTGAGAGGTACTTGATACTTTATAATCAATTAAAAAAAATCTTTTGCAAAAATATGTTAAAAGGCATATTTTATTCTGTAGACTCCAAGGTGGCAGTGTAGTTAATTTTAAAATGTTTAGGCAGGTAAGAGTAAGAAGGTATCATATTCATAATGTTGAACTGATTTATTTGCGTTACAATTCTTGGAAATTTGGTTGACTTCATATCTTTGAATAAATTCTTCTTGGCAAAATCCCTCCAGTTCCTGTGATTTTGGTTGTCATGCACGTCTGAGATCTCCCCAAATCATACCAAGGTCAGGAGACTGTGATGGCCGCTCCAGAACCTTCACCTTCTTTTGCTGTAAATTATCAGTTAGTATTTCCTGAACATAGCATTTATCTTGCTATTAATTTTGATTAACCTTCCTGTGCCACTGGTGCTCACACAGCCCCAAAACATGAGAGATTCACCACCATGCTTTTCAGTAGGGATGGTATACTTTTCACTGCAGGACTTGTGAATTTTGGTTTCAACACTCCAAATGTCTCTGCTCCAAAAGCTGTGAGACTTGTTTAGGTGCTGTCTTGTTGTCTTTTTGTGCATTGGCGCACTAACAACGTTCTCCTGACAACTCAACCATACAAGTCATTTGTGTTCAAGTACCTCCTTATTGTGCTCCTTGAAATAACAGCAACCTTTTTTTTTCAGAGAAGCCTGTATTTCTCTCGAAGTTGTTTGTGGATTTTTTTTCCTTGCGTCCTGAAAAATACTTCTGGCAGTAGTGAAATCTTTCCTGGTCTACCTGACCGTGCTTTAGTATCAACAGGATTTCTTATGATACTCCTCAGTATCAGAGTTTAACAGTACTAACTCAGCAGTTCTTTTGTCTTCTACATGGTGCAGTATCTAGATAAGTCAGTGCATCACCTCATGAGCTGAGAAATTCACTGACCTATTTATGCATAGACACTAATTATAATTACAGTGAGTCACGGGTGTGGAAACATCCCTTTAATAGACATTTAAACCTGTGTGTGTCAGCCTGTGTGTTTATAATGTGGCCAATATTTAACAATGTGTAAATTTTTGATCAGGGTTGTTTGTCATGCAGCTATATGATGGATAAAGACTTCACATGTTCACTATCCTTAAATAGGAAGAAATATTTAGCAGTATCAGTAATATTTTCCAAAAAATGCTAATGTTTAACAATTTCTTTCAGGGTATGCAAACTTTTGAGCAAAACTGTATGTTTATTGTTTGCAAACCTGATCATACTGTACGTGTTGAAGCAGCTAAACTCATTCAATTCATTCATTTCTTCAATCAATTCTTCAGGAACTTTTTTTATTGTATAAATTAAATAAGTTAATCAGGCTATATAAATAATTAAATGAAGCTATAGTAACATTGCCAAACAAATCTCCAACATCTGCTTTAATTTTGGGGAGCAAGCAAGATATGCTGTAGCCATGCGTACTCTAGGGAAGAGGCTGGACATTTTAAAACTGAGCAGTTTAAAAAGTTGCCTGATGTCACGTGTTTCATTGGAAGCACGTGACAGTGATAGGGTTGGCTCTCCCAATACAATATCACAATACCTAGAAATAATTTACTCCTACCACACAAGATACTGTGCTGTGTGAGTATGTTAGAGCACACAACCAGCAGGATTATAAAAAAATGGCAACACTGTAAATGCAAACACCGTAAATAAATTAACAATATATTTAAAAAAATTAACCTGGTGTCAGTGTGGAGAAACATGAATTGCCACACAAAATAATCACAATATATAATAAAATTGATCCCCCTCCAATCTCTATGGGATAGCCTATCCTTGTGCAGTTTTACAAAAAGCTAATATTTACAATCAAACATGCAATAAAATTTTTAATTAAAGAAAAGGTACAGTGTGAACGATAGTAAGTTGGACTCCGACATTTAAAAACTTGCATCGGTTTTCTTTTTCTTCATCTCTGCTGCTCCCGTTAAATCGGTATTTGGAGCACAGAGCATAGCAGCCTGATGCCATAAATAATTACATTTGGTTTTGTCATGAGAAAGTAGGGCTGGGCACTAAAACGATAGTGACATGTATCGCGATAGGCACGTGATCGATATCAATAAAAAATAGGTTCGATAAAACGTTCGATATGTCGGAAGAAAACAGGTTGCAAAGCTAGTTTGATTTCATTAACAAAGGCACTCGCTCTCTGGTAACCTAGCAACGTAGGGAGTGATACGCTAATAGCCAATCTTGTAACAGTATGACG
Organism: Clarias macrocephalus; assembly: GCA_011419295.1. Classification (NCBI taxonomy): domain Eukaryota; kingdom Metazoa; phylum Chordata; class Actinopteri; order Siluriformes; family Clariidae; genus Clarias; species Clarias macrocephalus. The sequence goes on from JAAGKR010005736.1 coordinate 18,102, forward strand.
TTTGGTTGCGTCATATCGTTGTCTCGTGCTGGTCTGCTGGATTCCTCTTCATAAGCAGAAAATGAGTGAGCGAGGAAATTGTAAATAAAAGAGGAAACGTCAGCTCGCCAGTATGGCAGTTTTTTGGATATTATAAGTGTGACCGTAGTCAGACCAATGTCGTCTGCAAATTATGCAAGACCGTCGTCCCCGCCAAGACTGGTAATACAACGAACTTGATGTACCACCTTATACCCCTATCTCACCTACACGGTTTTGCGCGGTGGCCGTACGTACGGTTCATCATGATTCACTGCGAGTTTTGGCGCTGTGGTTACGTTTCCATCTTTCCGCGCGAAAAAATAAGCATGTTTAATTTTTTTGGCGGCCCTTGCGGATGCTTGCGGACCTTGCAGAACTTCGCGGAACGTTGCGGACAATCCCGGCGGCTCACGGTGTCCAACACCGCATCTCACCGTGAGTCAAACCGCATAGGTCTGGAGCACAAAAAAAAAAAAAAAAAAAAACGCACCCATTGGAGCACAGCCGTATTCAACCAACAACATCTGTAGCTGCAACACAGCACAAGCAGCAGACCACCATGGACAGGTACTGCATCAGTGCCTCATGACAAAGAATCTAAACAGTACAAAGATATAACGGAGGCAGTGGCATATCATATAGCCAAATGCTTATGCATATGCTTCCGCTTAGCACTGTCGAGAAGACTAAAGACTAAACTTGCACTAAATTCTCAGGTTTCTCTGTTTATATTTAACACTTTGCACTATTTTATTACACTTTATTAAGCATTTCTTACATTTTCTTTTAATTTTGCACCTTAAATGTTAAGAGATAATTGTTAAGTGTTCATTGTGACTTTAGACTTATGTTTACATTTTAATTATTTGAGTTTTCCATGATGGTTGACATTTCTGTCTTAATAACTGAAGGGATCATGATCAGAGGAAGGTTAAGTTTAAAATGTTAATATGTTAAAATGTAATATGTTTTTCTCCTAGTTCTTATTTTAAATGGGTCATAAAAATATCAATAATTATCGATGTCGACCGATATGAAACACTGATATCGTAATAGTTTTCAGCCATTTCGCCCAGCCCTATGAGAAATAAAATACGTTTCAAAATGCAAATCTTTAGTGGTGTGTGTTGTGACCCTGGCACATTCACAGTATGTATTTAATAAATAAATAAATAAATAAATACATTTTGAATTGTATTTATTCATGTAAAAACTGCAGTGTATTATATTGCAGGAAATAATTATTTTAAACTGAAAATATGGTGGAAAGGTTGTATAGTGATTAGCACTGTTGCCTTGCACGTACGGGATCCAGGTTCGATTCCCAGCCAGACTCGATTCTCGTCTCTGTGTGCATGAAGTTTGCATGTTCTCCCTGTGCTTGGTGGGTTTCCTCCGAGTACCCTAGTTTCTCTCACAGTCCAAAGACATGTAGATTAGGCTAATTGGCGTTCCCAAATTGCCCGTAGTGTGTGAATGAGTGTGTGTATGTATGTGTGCGTGTGCGCATGTGTGTGTGCCCTGCGATGGATTGGAACCCTGCCTTGTGCCCTAAGCCTCTAGGCCCACCGTGACCTTGAATACAGGATAAAGCAGTATAAAAGATGAGTGAGTGAGTGAAAATATAGTCATAATATTTGTGTAAAATCGCACAATATGTGATCAAACACATTTCAGGTACTCTTTAAGAAGCTAGTGTAGAATCTGCAGAAAAGTTTGGCTTGAAACCTGGTCAGAAGGGTTTGTCAAAGCATGGAAAAGGTTTCTGCAGGAATATGAAGATAGACTATCTGAGAGAGCGTAGTACACAGATACTGTTTGTTCAGGTCCATGCCTTAGTTTCCTTAGTGTTACTAATTATTTTCAATTGAAAGTAGCTAGTGCCTGATGAAAAAGTTACGAGATGTCGCTAATCTAGCTGGGGGCAAAGATTAGTCGCCATAGTGCTACACACAAAAAGAACAGATGCTTTTATCTGTTCTTAAAGCTCCAGTGTTCAAATGATGAAAGAACCATGCTCAATCCAGCAAAAACGTTGTCCTAAAAATGTACATGTAAAGTGGAAAGATTGAAGACATTTTATTTTACCATTGTTATTAATCTTTTGTTTCATCTTAGTATTTGCAGTATTTTTATATTATTATTATTAATTTATTCTCATATTGGATGAATTAACTATATGAAATGATTTAACTTGATGTACATGGAAAAAGAGACATAAGTGAAACACAAGTTTGAATATGAGTGATGGAGTACAAAGTGAGATGTAAATAATAAAACAATTTACAGAGTAGTACAGCAGTATGTCACGTGTTATTTATAGGTATGTACGCATTCGTTTTGTCCACCGAGCGTCACGTGATCACAACTGTTACAGTACATAGATTTCAGCTCAGTATTTATCACTATCATCCCCCAAAACTTAATCGGGAACCTGAGCCTGTTGGGCCTGAACAGCTCCCTCTGTAACCAGAAGGCCGCAGTCAGTACGGATCGGGAACTGCACCACCACACTGAGTACTGGGTCCCCTCAAGGCTGTGTACCCTGCTGTTCACACTGCTGACTCACGACTGTGTAGCGACACACAGTTCGATTCACATCATCAATTTTAATCTGCTTCATGAAACGAAAAATAGTATTATCTACACTGCCTGGGGAAAAAGTCACACCCTCTAAGATTTTATTCATTTACCTTTAGTTTTGATTGCAGCACACACTGTGTGTGAAAATGATTCCTCATGCTCCCAGAACCACTCCTTCACAGTTGGAGTCATGGAATATGCCTGATTCATCAGGGAAGAAAAACTTTAAGATGTGATTAACTGGTTATTCACTACATTCAGGTCATCAGCTGACTTCATTTTATTGCCTTCATTTCATTGCCACGTCTTATTGCTGATTCTAAACCTGACCAACTAAAGCAACTCCAAATACAACACTGGCTTTAGACCTTTTTACCGTGAGCACCCGTTACTTTGGAAGAGGGTCAATCTAAGCTCATCTGACCACATGAAGTCCAGTCTTTATGCCCCTTTCCTCTGATTACTCTAACAAGTGGTTTTCTTGTGTCCACATGGCTGTTTAGTCCCAAACCTGTGCGTCTGCATCACAGTGTGTGCGAATGGAAATGCTCTTTCATTCAATACTAAAACATATCTCCGGTTTTTACCGTTTTACCAGGTAACTTCAAATTCCACGTCCTTCCATGTTTTGATAATGTGTTTTTTCTTCTTTGTTTGATGCAACACCAAAAAAAAAACCCTTTTGAACTGGTAACTTTTTTGACCAGGCAGTGTCAAATTTACAGGTAAGTTTCTAATTTACAGTGTAGTGAAAGTACTGGGGTATCAGGTGTGGCTTAGTGGCGAATAGTTTACATGGGCAACCCCAGGGTGGTCAGGACCAGCGCTGCAAACATGACACAGTGCCGGGTTTTCTCATATCATGTCATCTGTACTGTAAAAACTGGCAGATGAAGATTATTAAAATTACATTTTCAAAAACAATCTTTATTATTTATTTTTAAATATATAAGCCCATAAGAATTATAGTTTCAGTTTTCAGTTCTTAGCTGATAGTAGTGGCACCTGGTGTGGTCTTTTGCTGCTGTAGCTCATCTGCTTCAAAGTTCAATGTGTTGTGCATTACACATTACTCCTCGGCATATTTCAGTTGTAACAAGACGTCATTTGAGTTACTGTTGTGTTTTTATCAGCTTAAATCTGTTTGGCCATTTACCTCTGACCTCTGGCAGTTAATTTCTCTTTTAGAGCATTCAAGCGTAGAGAGGTTCTGCATGAAAATCACAGTAGATCAGCAGTTTAAGTAACATGCAGACTAGTACGTCGGACACCACAAACATCTCGCGTTCAAAGTTACTTAAATCATCTTTGTTCTCCATTCTGATGATGAGTTTGAACTTCAACAGATTGTCTTCTCTATAACTACATGCCTTTCTATAACTTCATTGAGGTCCTGCCATGAGATTGACTGATTAAATAGAACAGGTGTGTCTTTTGCAGAGGCCTGTGTGTGCGTTTGCGTGTGCGTGTGTGTGTGTGTGTGCGTGTGCGTGTGTGTGTGCGCAGCAGAAACAATACTGGCAGAGGAAAAAAGGGGGGGATTACATCCAAACAATCAATAATTAGTATTTTAGTAGTTGTTTATTACTTTCTAATTACAAACCCTTTAAAAATATAGCTGTTTGAAACAAATCACAGTAAATTTTCATGCTATTCACACATCACAATGTCGAAAAATCTAACTGAATCAACAGTTTACCTATGACACATAGCTGTAGTATGGAGAAGGAAAGGAAGGTCTCATGATCCAAAGCATGCCATTGTTTGTCGAACATGGTGGAAGCACTGTTATGACATGGACATGTATGGCTGTCAGTGAAACTGGGTCATGGGTGTTAATGAATTATGTTGCTGCTAATAAAAGTAGCAGGATGAACCCTGAAGTGCACAGAGCCATACTTTCTGTTCAGATTCAGTAAAATTCAGGAAATCTGTTGTGCTTCACAGTTCAGATGGATAATAACCAAAGAAGTACTAGGAAAGCATCCAAAGAGGTTATTAAGCCAAAGAAATGGAATGCTTTTAAATGACCAAATCAATCATTTGATCTCAAACCAACTGAGCATTCTTTTCACTTACTAAAGGCAAAAACGCCTACAAACAAACAGGAACTGAAGGAGCGTGCATAAAAATCCTGGAAAAGCATCTCACGTGAGGAGAAACAGCAGTGGATGATGTCCAGTCAGTCTGGAATTGTCTGCAATGGATTCGCATCTGAGTATTAAAAACATCATTATATTACAGATTGCATTTGTGTGTTTTATTACTTTTGAGCCTACGGAAGTGGAGGGACTGTGTAATAAACGACTATTGCATTTACATTTAGGTATTTGTCAGACACTCTTATACAGATGGACAAAAGTGCTTTGTAGTTTCCATTATTGAATAGATCTTTACACTGAGTTACTACGGTACTAACCATCAGTCAAACACTGTCAGGAAGGTTTTATTATTATTATTATTATTATTATAATTTTTTATTATTATTGCAAACAGAGGGCACTATGCATGATGAGTGCTTGACTTCATGTGCTGTCACTCTTATCCAACTGTGCGGCCACTCTGGAAGATGGTAAATCTGGACTCATCTGATCATATGACTTTCTTTTTAAACCCAATAGTGTGTTTTTTTCTGGCCACACAGCTGTTTAGTTCTTTTCACATTGTGCCTGTGGAAAAGCTGTTACTTTCACGTAAGCTTTTACTTCACTTTGGGGCACAAGACAGATGGCTGATTTGGTGTGTGTATCTCCATATTATTCTCACCCTACACTTTATTACGAACACTATGCATACACTGTCACCTCTTTGACTTTGATCATGGCATGGTTGTATATTGGTATTAGATGAGCTTGTTTCAGTAATGCAGAAATTGCTCATCTCTTAGGATGTTCACAAGAGAGTGTACAGTGTCACAGCGAAGGCTTACGATCACGTTATTACTTTTACCTAACTGCTCAAATTTTTACGTTTTCACATGAATTAAAAGAAGAATTAATGCCAGGCGTGTCTGCCGCCCCTCGATACATTTACCGGCCAGGCTGAATCGGGAGAGATGGACACACACACACACACACACACACAGTTTGTCTGAAGTACACTGTTTATTATAACCAAATTGAGAATATTTAAGCTTTTGGCCAGGTGTCATGTGTCACGTATATCTCGTACACCAAAAGAACAATCCATTAACATGTAAGTCATAGAGAGACCCGGGAACAGGTAGACGATAGGAAACACTGCATTTCCCGGTTAGACAAAAGGGATCCAGCAGACTCGAGCTATTTGGATGGATGTATACTCGTGTGGACATGTGCTGTAGGAAGTGTTGCCATGTAAGGAATCAGGAAGCACAATCAGTGGATTGTTTTATGCGCATAGAGGCACTGGAAATTTCACATAATATTAAAAAAACGTAAAAAAATATTTTACACTGCTGTTAAATTGCTTTATGACTTTTAATGTTTTAATATGCGAGTTCCAGTTATATGATGGGTGAATGATCGTAGTGGACCTTTTGTGACTGATGCTTTATCTTATTTTTTTTTAGACTGCCTATGCAAGTGAAGAGGATGAGAGGGAGCTAGTTCCAGGGGACCTTGCTCATTGCTTGGTCCTAAATGGACACAGACCAGAGGACCACATGCAAGTGGAGTCCATAATTTCGTTGAGGAACATGTTACCACTGCTTGTTTCAGATGTTTCAGCAGAGGAGAGTAATTCGTCCTCTCAAATCCCTGTCCCTCGCAACAGGTAAGGTTTTTATTTATTTATTTATTTATTTATTTATTTAAAATAAACATTTATGCATTCCCAACAACAGCACTTAATACCAGTAACATTGTAAGAGTTGGTGATGGCTCTGACTGATGCTTCACAGCAACTTCCTGAGGGGTGAAGGTTTACAACAGTGTTGAAGAAGCTTTAATGAGCAGAAATGTAGAGCCTGCTTCCCTGACCGCAGCCCCTGAATATTGGATATAATCCAATGATAATAATATTTTTAATTTGACCAGCAATACAAAATTACATCTTATAAAGTACAAGATCATTCACAGGACTCACTATTCCTAAAGTTTTAAAATGCTTAACCCACACAGGCTGCTCACAGTGTGCCTTGGGTTGCACTGACTATTACGTCCATGTAGCGATTTGCGATTAACCCGGAAAATAAAAATCTCTGTCCCCACCCCACAGTAAAATAAAAATTTGTTTCCCTCAGTGTTCATGTGCCAATCCATTACATTTTCCTCTGTTGTTGCCTGTTAGCATTTGACTAGTATATACTTCATCGCATGCATTGGTTTATATTGTTATAAATTTTAGCAGCAAAATTATATCTCACACACACGCTCAAACACACCACACACAAATGTATACTACGGACACAAGCATATACAGTTCTAATTTGGATATAACCAAGTTTAAACCCAATGCACACTGAAAACTAATTGAAAGCTACATAGAATTATACTAGATGGTAGAAGAATGTTAAGCTTGAGCAATAAGATAAACTATGCATTTAATTTCAAACTACCCAACACATTCAACTGATGCTAATGGCTTACCTAATGGCATTTAACTTATGCTGATAAAGATAATGATAACTGATACAGGCCGAGTGTCCAAAAAGTTACGAAAAAAACTTTTATGTTGTTTGGGCTCTTCATTATTTAGAATTTTATAACATCCCAAATAAATGTAGAGAAACTCCTTATTTCTATAACTATCATCAATAAAACAATAATTCTAAACTGGACAAAAAAAAAAATCACTGCATGATGCATGACATTACTCACAAGAGTAACATGACAGTTTTTAATGATCTAGGCAACTCAGTTTTTAATTTTATTTCCATATACTATAAGTCCCCTACATACGAACATTTGAGTAACAAACTTTTGAAGATACAAACATGTATTTGCACATGTGATCTAACTTCCGCGATTGAACATGTCCGGCATGCCTGTCTGCCTAGACTATTCTGATTGTATTATTACATTGTCATTTCATAATTTTATACCTCACCTGCTGTCCACTGTCACTTGCTATGGAGCACACTATATACTATGTATATAAAGCGCATCTAAAATATTTAGAATATCATGGAAAAGTTTTTTCGTTCCTTGTAATTTAATTCAGAAAGTGGAAAAAACTCAATTTCAACACACATCAAGTGAAATATTGCAAGACTTTTTTTTTGTTTGTGTGTTTGTTTTCATTTCTGTAACGTACTTGCAGCTTGTAGCTCATGAAAATCAAAAATCCTGTATATCAAAATATTAGATTATTTATTATGACAAAAAAAAGGATTTACAATACAGAAATGTCCAACTTCATTCATTTATGCACTCTGTACTTTAGCATGAATTACTGCAAGCAGTTATTGCAAGCAGTACCTCTGCAACTAAACATTAAACATTTTTACTTTAATGTAGTTTATGAAGATCCGTTCTCTGCTTTAGCTTCACATAAAAAGAACTAAGAACATGCTAACAGTGGTGGAATTTGAAAAAAAAATGTTTATATAGAAAAAATGCACACACACACTTGCCTCTTCCTGAAAACAAAACACCAAACAAAATAAAACCTATTTTCACCTGGAATCTACGAATTATTATAATATATTAAATCAATTTCTTGTAAGAAAGACCAAAATGCATTCATCATATTTTAAAATTAAACCTATGAATGAAGGAATAAATTTTAACTTTTGCCTAATAGTTATGATTATCACAGAAGATAAGAATTATGCAGCGTAGGCCTGATTAGGAAAGGCTTTTATTGTCTTCTGCTGTTGGAGTGTGTTGAGCATGACTTACTTCAGTGCATACTGATAATAGTAAACTTAATATATTTGTACACGTGTACATATTTGTATAAAGCTGCACAAGGTGGCTTATACAGTTTACAGTGTAACGTTAATGGAAATCTACAATGTTTGGTCTATATATGCATGAATGATCTGTTTACAACTTGTATTTCCTTGTAAGTGGTGTTGCCATATTAGTAAATAGCATCTGCTCTGGTGAGCCTTCCATTCAGTTCTTGTCTGAAACACAACAGATAAGAACACAACCACTAGCTAGCCCCAGGCACTAATTAATACCATCCAATACTCTTGCGACAGAAAAACCCACAGCACTTTCAAATCAGCATGTTGGGAATGTGGGAAAGGCCTCTTGCTTGTGTCATCTCCTGTTATACTGAACTTACAGCATCCTAACACATAGTATGACAACAATCAACCCATGAGGATGGGTTCCCTGTGGAGTCTGGTTCCTCTCAAGGTTTCTTCCTACTGCCATCTCAGGGAGTTTTTCCTTGCCACTGTCGCCATCGTCCTCGGCTTGTTTATCAGGGACTGTCTTATCATTTTGATTCCTATACATTCACATTTCATACAGACTTAAATTATTCTTTTGATGGTGTAAAGCAGCTTTACGATAATGTCAACTGTTAAAAGTGCTATACAAATAAAATTGAATTGAATTGCATTTTTCTGAACCTCACTCATACGCATCAGCTTGGAAAATGGTGACAAATATCCAGTACAAGAGCTTCAACATAAAGGGTGCTGTAATTCTTTAGTTTACCTGGTTTTCAAAAGTTGGTATGTTGATTTTTTTTTATTATTAGGTTTAATCAATAGGCGATTTGTGAGCAAGTCACTGGTGGGAAATTCATAATGTGTCTCTGTTTTTTTTTTTTTTTTTTTTTTGTGAATGACATTTGTTTGTTTGTCTTTTCAGTTGTGAATAAGATGATTAGAGAGGGGGGAAAAGGAAACTCTTAGATCTCTCACTACTAATAAAATGCTGTGTAGCCTGTGGCATTCTTACAAAACCATGCATGCCTTATCTTGGTGCCAGCTGAAATATTTCCATATGTGGGTCAATATTTCCCGCTTCAGAGCTGTACTGATGCCAGCATTAATTGTAGAAACTGATCCAGCAAACATGCATCAACTGACACAAAGTGCAATGATTTTATGATTTATAAATTAAGAGACAAATCTGTGTGTATGGTGACCATGCCATCTGTGATGACTTTGGCTTAAATTGGACCTGTTCACACACAACCCCATATGAAGGCTGAGCCTATTGATGTCTTTGACAAATGTTCATGATTCCGTATGTCCATAGTGGTTGTTGACGGTTTATATGGTGTAGAGCCACTCAAGAATGATTTAAAAGAAGCGATACTTTTGATCTCGTATATACATTTTTACACCTACTGTGTGATTCGTCATATTCAAGCCTCTCAAAATACCACACACTCATGAACCCTGTCTCAGGATATGTTTACGCTGCATGCCTACTTGCATGCATGCTTGCTTTACTCCTTAGGTATTATAATTTGGTTCTTTTGTATCAAAGCAGTTCGGTTGGTACCATAAAAGTATCAACATTGGGTGCCCAGCCCCACACATGAGTACCCAGCCCCACACAGTAGACAGGGGTCAGCATAGGCACTGTAATTGGTCTATGGATGATCCAAGCAGAAACACTTTGTCTTTTTTTTGCTAAACTCATCTTCTTGTGTTCTTTGCAAGTTAGTAAGAACTTTATCTTTGGTGAGGTCACCACATAGTCCTAGGCCCACACAGATTGCCGTAGCACTTCCTCTCTTCTTTACAGGCTAGTAAGATGGGCCTGATCAGCCTAATGGTGACACTTTACGTAGTCTACATTTTGGTCCATATCTTGTCAGCTGTGAGTCCAATAAATATTTTTCCCCACTGATTCCCCTGGTTCTCACATACACAAAAACAAAAGCTATGTAGCTTTACTACCTTAAATTTTTCTTGTTTTGGCTAATTTCCAAGTTATGCAAAAACCTAATTTTCCAAACTAGTCCTAGGACTTCACAAACATGCCTTATTTTCTCTAATAGCTAATAACTCCAGAGTGGTTATGAAAGGCATGTACAGGACAAGATTTTAAACTCAAGGGGCATGGTCATAGAATGACACAAGGGCTGTTTTTTAGGAAATTAAAGTCTTATTTAGTTAATATTCGGTATAACTCATCCATCTGCTGATTCTTAATGAAATATAACAGCTTGAAAAACAGCCTCCCCAACAGCAGTCTATTTCAGCTAGCATTTGACAGGGTTACCACTGAGCCATCATCACAAAACTTAAATAGAAGATATAGAGAAGGACCCACTTACGGTCTGATTCTTCATTCTTACTGTTCCTTCACTCTGAATTGTTTAGGTGGACAAATTTTATTTTTATGCACACAGAAACAAACCTTTCCATGGCAGCAATGATGGCATTGTGCTTTCGTCCCTTGACCAGTTGTTGCAAAGCCCTACTAATTTCAGACACCAAAGAGGCAGTAATCTGTGCCCTTTTCTTATGGTGCCTTTTTTTTAAAAAGTAATTAAAATGATGAAAATATATTTGAATTTCGACAAGTTGAATCACAAACCACTGACATTGCATCACACTTTGCCCCATACCCTCCTGTCTGGCAGTGATCACTATATTTAATGAATAGGTTAAAACATTGTTACGATTCAGTGAAATCCAGGCCTTTACTGACCACTATGTTGGCACATGTAGCGTGAGTGGAATTTTACTTCCCACTTCCTGCGTGGAATGGAGTCAGCCTGCCACAAAGCATTACTAGAGTTTTTTTACAAGCAGACCCAGTGCAGGGCCTCTTTTGAATGTTGTTAGACGTCGCTCCGCTCACATGTGCCATGCACCAATCAGGATTTGCATTACAGCCACTGATGGATGAACAACATCGATCACCAACTATACACTAGAAAGCTGGAAACAGGATCATCGGCATCCAAGGCTTACCCATGTCCACAGGGACCAAAGGCAGCCAATGCAGCACAAACCGCCGAAAATGTCAATGCTGGCCAACGAAAGAAAGGCTTTGGAACACCCAGAGCACCATAGCCCACCACACACGGGGCCCAGTAGGTAATGAGCCCAAAGATGCCATCCAAACTTCCCAGATCCTAATCTGAATGACTATGAGAACACCATTGTCCTGGTGCCAGACACCACGGCACACCCCCAGAAGCTGTGCGGCGACGTGCCCAGATGAGCCAGAGCTGCCCCAGTGCACAGTGAGAGCTGCACAGTGGGAACCCAAAACCTAGGAGGTTCTAGTGTTATGGCAGGTCAGTGGAGGTACGTTGTCTATGAATGTGGCCTTGTCAACTAAAGACAGAGCAAAGAAAAAAAGCATAAAGCTAAATTGCTAAATTCCAAAGCTAAATAAAGCTTTCTACCCTTTTCAGCCGAGAAATACAGGAATAACAGACTTTATACAAATATATGTGTATATAGTTCATACACCATGTTGGACGGTTAGGCATATTGTGTATTACAACATCTTCAAGTTACAGCTTGCCTAATGCATGACACATGAGAATTCTTTAGTTATGTAGGCCATAAATCTCAAACTAATAAGCATATTTGTGCCAAAACGAAATGTCTTAGTTCAAGGTGCAGAAAGGATGCTTAGGCCTGGCCTACAACCGACACTTGTATGTTTAAAATAAACGCTATATTATTTCTTTGTTTATTGTTACTATACCATTCAGATTTTCTCTGTCTTAATTAAATATAATTACTCTTAATTTCTTTTCAGTGAAAACTTTAGTTAGAAATAATCATAACATCATAACATAATTTTCAAATTCATTCTGAAATGAAGTTTCAAGCAATATAATCTCATGGCAATGTGCCTTAAAATACTGGTTTTGTTTACAGAATAAAATGTGTTTACTTGCTTGTTTCAATAATTTGCAATCATTCTGTCTTTGGGTCGATGCATATTATTTTCCACAATCTAGATGATGACAAGCATGATGATGATGAGGACCATAGGATACCTTCAAATGTTCCTAACTTTTTTTTAAAATAAAATGTAAAAAATATATACAGTATTTTTATAATTTTTTTTTAAACAGGTTAGCTGTTAGCGGCTACCCATGAACAACAAACATAGCTTCTTTTGTGTGGATTTGAGTTTTTTTCTTCTTTCTGTCTTTAATTTTAACCCGTTTAATAAATAATAAAATGGTACTTGTGTGGAGCTATATTTAATTGCCAGACTGTTTTAAGTTACTGTAATCTTCTTTTTATAGATGCAAGTGTTAATTCTCAGTGACGCCCTCAATTCTATCATGTTTAATGATAATGAGACTGACATAAACCTAAATTCAATGGTCCATTTGTTTTTAAGATCTAAAAATCATTTCCACTGTAACAAAAGCAGTGCCAGGGGGATTGTTACAGACGTCACATGCGCTTTGGCAATAACGCTTGGTGGGGCGTGATTTGGCAGTAATGGGTCCTGGCTCTGCAGTAACGGGGCATGGTTCGGGAGTAGATAATTTATATGGACATTGAACTGGCGCCTTTCTGACCAGCACTGAGGCAGAGGGAATTAGAGAGGGGTATTTCAGCTGTAGTATTAACAAACACACATTGGGGACCTCTGTGACCTCCACGAACTTGTTTTAAAAAATCAGTAAAATATTGGGGCTTTAAGATGTCATTGCTTAGATCCCTCCTGCAGAGTCTTTTTTCTGCTGGCGTGCATTTGCTTTGTACTGTGCTAATTTAGCCGTGAGCACCCTTCCTCTCTGGCAAAAGACCATAGGTGCATTTGGAACGGGTTTGAGTGGTTTTTCTACTTTTACCTTCCAGTGTTTACCATTTTTGCAGACACTGCACTTTTATATGAATCACTTGTTTAAATTGCCTTCTATTTTACACACACACACACACACACACACAAGAAACCCACATTTTAAGTGTTAGATTTTGCTATGTTTCAACAAATACAGGAATATGCATTTTCGAAGATCACTGGTGAAAAGTAACTTTGTCTTCCACAACATTGCAATGCTAACTTGGTCTGCAAGTGTTTTGCAAAATGTGTAACCTATTTTAACTTGTTAAATGAGTGAGTGCTTGAAATAGGAGTAGTATGCATGCGCTTTGTCTGCCGAGCATCATGTGATCACAAATGAGCCAGTGGTTCTTCTCTTTCTCACACTGCAGGATTGTGGGTAATCGTCTCCCATGCTCAGTGCGTGTGTCACACGTGTAGTCAACATCCTTGCGCTTGTATACTGTTTACTATAACATCTTTTTTAGTCTAGTGTCTGTGACTGTTCTTTAGTAACTGTACTGCAACAACGGCCCCCATAAAGAAAAAAGTTAAGGCTGTAGCAGTGTGGGAGATGAATCTATTTAACAATGCAATGTTATATATTACTATATATTATATTAACATATTTTCGGAATGCCCAAAAGGATTTCAAAGAAAGCAAGTGACATTAGAGTCGAAAACCTACACTGTAAATAAAAAATTATAATAATGATTAATATGATATGAATAATGAGCAACGCAATGTAAAAGTTTAGTAACAGCTTTTAAGTTTACTCAACTTTTAGAGCAAGTTGCTGCACATTGCTATTTAATTGACACAGTATGCACCCAGTTCAAAATCTTAAGTTGACTCAAATTCAAATATTTAAGTCAGCTCAAGTGGTAGGTCTTGGTTGTGGACTCAATTAATTATATTTCTCCAGGGTTAATTTAACCCAACAAAAAGGTAAGTTGTCTCCCACTGTAGCCCATTGAAGTGCTTGTGTTTCTGTAAACTGTACTGCAACAACAGTACAACAAAACCCCAATAATTAAACCACACAAGCATTACTTAAAGTTATTTTTCCAAAACTAGTCAAAGTTAAAACAGTAATCTACATAAAACAAGAAACTACAGGTTCTATTTTGCTTAAAGGTCAATTAACTACCTGTATAACACCAGATGTTTATCAGTACCTTACTGATTCTTTTATATTACAATATCATAACCATTTTTAAAAACTAGCAAAAATTTGATTTTTGAAGACCATGTCAGACACAAAAAAGAGTTTATGGCAACAAGAGTTTGTTGCAAGATGTGAATCTGAGCGCAATGTGTCTCTCCGAGTCCAGTAGAAATCGTTTGGATGTCTTTATATACGTCCATCCAGTCCTTTTGTTCAGAACACAGACTTGGCCAATCATCACTCCTAAAACTACTACTAGTCATCGGAACACTTGTAGATGAGCATTAGTGACACTAAAGCCAAATTAACAGACATTTTTATATCCCTTAACTTGGTGAGCTCTGAAGTGCCATGTGATTGCATCTCAGTGAAGGTAAATTGCTTGCTTAAGTTTTTTTTGTTTTGTTTATTGAGTTTGCCAAAGTCTCCCAAAGTCTTTAAGCAAACAATTTTCCCTGTTGTCTATACCACGATAAAAAGTAGGGCCATTCATTTATGAATTCTGATGTTAATTATATACTTGTAATAGTAATATTAATTCATATTAATTCAATATTAATTAATTCAACATTTATCTAGTTGGAATTTTTACAGTATAGTTGTTTTCTATCTCTTGCAAATTACAGCAAATAAGGACTTCAATGTCACTAAAGGTGAAAATTGTTAAAAGCGCTGTACAAATAAAATTGAATTGAATTAAGGGTCTCTAAAAAATTATGATGCTAATATAGGTTGTCACAATTGCTAAGTTGACTTGATGGCCCTAGAACTTTAAAGATGGCATGATGCCTCTGCTATTTATAGGCCATTCAAGGCAATAATTGCAGTGCCCCATGGGACATGAAATTCATACCCTGCATTGAACTCTGATGAAGACCAGAGTGCTAGTAATTTTTGAAGCTGATAAATGTGGGGAAATGGGGCCAATTGCACGAACATTGTGTGTAGCCAATACAACAATTTGAAAAGTACTGCAAAAGAAAGTACCGGCTAACTCTCCACCAGACGTGGAACAAGTTGGATAAAAAGACAGCAGCATTGTAAGAGCTGTGAAGCACAGCCCTAAAACTTTCAAAGGGCAGAATTTTACAGGTTTATGGTATAACAATCCATCATTCTGAAAAAAACAAAAATAAGTGAGGGTCCTTTTCCATGTTCCCTAAATTTTATCCCAAAAGAATACAGCCTTAGAATTGTAGAAAAATGTACGAAGTTTGTCAAACAAGTTCCTCAGAGCTCAATATGGCTTGCCACAAAAGCGTACACAGATGCGTACAGTTTATTTGCTACTATTTAACTGCAAAGCTTCAAACTGTCATGACTTCATCTCCTTATTAGTCACGCATAATCACAGTTCTGCTAAGCTGTGCTAATACAAACCTGATCCAAAAAGTCTTGACCAGTTGAAGGGGATCTGAGAGATTTTTTGCAAATCTTCACATTTAATAGTAAATTGTGACATGTAGTGGATAGTCTACTAAAGAAAGCTATAAAAGTTGGTAGACAGTTTGTGACAGAAAATATTTTGATTGCATTGTTAAAAGCGCTATATAAATAGAATTTAATTGGATTGAATTGACACCTTGGCATGTGTTAGGTACAGTTATTGGACTTGATGATGCATTGTAAATTTAGGAATACAGGCAAGGCCCCATTAGAGAGGAAAAATACAGGGAACATACCAAAAGATGCAAACCCCTTATCAGTAAGAGTCGGAAGAGCAGTTGAATTCATATTACGGTAGTGTCACGGCTTGGGCTTGCTTTGGCACTGGCTCACAAATCTTGATTGAAGCCAGTATCTGAAAGAAGCCATAGTATATGAGAAGAATGCAACACTTTGGTCATGCCAGTGGGTCAGCACCTTAATGCAGTTTTTGCAACTAAATATTTAATGTTATACTGTATATTAATTCACATTTAAGACTCAGTTTCTATACTTTTGCTAACTTCTCAAGTGTGCCGCTAACCAAAATCACAGTTCAATGGAGAGTTACGGGTGTGATTTGAAGAGAAAAGAAAATCCTCAGAGCATAACGTTCTGCCCACATGATTCTCTTAAAATCACACTCGCTAACTCAACTGAACTGGGATTTTGGTTAGTTTTTGTCCAGGATTATAATGCACTGTAATCCACATCAGTAGATCTTTCAATTGATTGTTAGCTTTTTCCCTGTTTACTTTTCTGCTAAGAGCAACATTTTCTGCTTACTGTAGTAAACAGTAGACCGTTTATGTTGAAGTATTTCCTCTGGTGTTGCTTGGTGGGAGTTGAGGTGTCTCTTAAGGCCTGTATGCACAGCGTCATGTGCAGAGTTATTGCATTGCCCAAGAGAGAGAGGGGGAGGAAAAAATTTAAGAAATAACTGACCACATTTAGCTGGAAATAAAATCCTGTCGAAGAGGTTCTGCAAAAATGCTGTTTCGGAGACACAATGTCTTGAAGGAGAAGGCCACAAATATAACGTGTACTTGGATGAAGCGTGTTTTTGCCTTTTCCTATAATATATTAGTAACAACTTCAGCAACACAGCAACCTTTTATGATAACTTTTTTTTTTTCCTGCATACAATATATACCAGATACTTCATGTTCACTACTACAGAATTTACTGATTTACAGATGTAACTCTTAGCATTTTAAGTTTGTGTTTTGTGTATCAGCACAACAAGAGTATTATAAGTTAAGAGTATTTAAACAAGTTAAGAGTAGGCATGGGTTAATAATAATTTTCCTAAGGCTGGTTTACATTTTTGTAGTGAGTGTGCGCGCGCGTGCGTGCCTGCATGCATGCGTGGGTGCATTTGTGCAAGCATGTTCTTGCATGAGCAGCATTGTTCCTTTACTCGCCTGTGTACTTGTGTACTTTTCATTTAGCAATATTTGCTAAATGAAACATCAGAGATGCAACACCCCTGTCTTGAGGTTATAAAATATATGGATAAATCTAAACATCTATCTGTACAATAAATGAAATCTCTTCTAGTAATTGTAGCATAAACATAGCACTAAACAGAGGGTAGAATGTTTTCACCTACCTTCAAACATTTTATTTAGTTAATTTTGACATGTGTTCCTGTATTTATCACCTGTAATGAGCAAGATTGATCGCCAATCCACCAAACATTGGAGTCTCTGTAGTACTCCTAATAGCACGGCTGTATATTGTATCAGATTGCTAAGTTCAGTTTTGTTGTCACCGTTCAACTTTTAATTGCTTTTGAAAGCTGTGTGAAATAAAGCTGTTAATATGAAATCTGCACCTACTGACTTCTAACAGCATGTGTACAGAGAATGATGTACTGTATATAGCACAGCATTACTCTTTGGTTAAATGCTGAAACATGAAGACTAGTACTGTGGAATATGAAAAAGTGATTACAGTGATTTTTCCTATTTAATATATTTCCAGGATTTATATATAATATATTAAGTTATAAATAAGATAAACATATGTGTTTGTAAGCATGAATAAAAATATGGATAAAAATAGGGGGAAAATAAATATTTGGCACTACAGTCTATGCTGAAAGTCTTCATACAAAGATGAAATTATAACCTTAAAACAATATTTGCACCTGTCTGACCCCTGGTGTCCCGCCTCTGGTTGGAGATCTCGTTGCATGGAAGCCTCGTGTGGTCTGGTTGGGATGCATGTGGTGACTGGGGACGGTTCCATTTTTCCACGAAGACGGCCCTGGCCTCGGCTGATGCTGACAGCTGTCCTCTGAGGACTCGTGACTGCAGTCACTCAATAAGTTAGGACTGGAGTTTCCTACAGTCTGCCTGAGCCTCCAGTAACAAACTGGACTATATATTAACTTCCAGCCTCCTAACACACAGTATGATTTCAGATCAATCTCTTTTATTCGTTATCACCCAAATGAGGATGGGTTCCCTGTTGAGTCTGGTTCCACTCAAGGTTTCTTATATCTCGATACCTAGGCACCAGTTTGTTTAAAATTGCCATTCTGTAAGTATCGTGATTTTTATAAATAGCCCGATCGGATATGACATTTTTTTCTGGTTTTGTTACAATTTTAAACCTTTAAGTTTAGTGATTAATTAAATGACAGAGGTTGAGTGACTGTGAGTACGCAGGCGCATGCAGCTTCTAATGCATTCACGTGGGGCTTTTAACACATGTGTATCTTGACTAATTTGAGCTTGTGGTGTTTTGAGACTGGTGTAATGGTGTGTAATGAGTGGGTACCTGAGAATAATTTGCTTATAGAGTTAGGAAAAAAGGCCAAATCGGAGACTTGTAACACGTGGTATTTTTGATAATGTAATGACATAAAAATGCGTTTCTGCTGCACCACTCGGAAGCTTCTAAGCTTGGTGCAGAATTGTTTATATTTGATGCTGTTCGCCCAATCACCGGTCATGGCCAACTGAAAACCAGCCAATTTTGGTTGGTCACTAGCCTGTCTAACGTGAATCACCCCCCCAACACCTGTCTCTAATATCCTGTGGTTGCAGCAGAGATGTTACTCGGTTTTAGAAGGGTTAAATTATTGGCCTGCATCACAAAAAGAAAACAACTAGATGACTACTGAAACTAACAAAACTGGGTTAAGAACTGTAAAACAAATTATTAAATAGAAGAACAGCTATATTTAATAGTTAAATAAAAGCATTCTCTCACACACATGAAGCGAGCTCAAGTGATAAGGCTACATAGCTATTTAGTCCCAATCAGTGAAGCTTTAATTTGCTAGGGAGCATAAAGAATTGACTCTGGAGCATTGGGAAGGTCATGTGGTCTGAGAAGTCCAGATGTACCCTGTTCCAGAGTGATGGGTGCATCATGTAGAGGAAGAGATGCCTGAGAGTGTGACTTAATGACTTATGACTTTTCTTGGCTGGGCAGTATATATGTACGTAAATGCTATAAAGCAAAACCACAGAACAAACCCTCAGTTCTTCTGAGGACTTTAAATGTTGCGTCTGCTTCTTTTTTGCATGCAAAATCCAGAAGCTTCCATGTATGTTTTTTGTTTTGCTTTTTTGTCCCGTCCCACACGTGAATATGTTTACTGGCCACGATTGTGTATGTGAGCAGAGGGAGCTCTCCATAGCTGTCCCGCCCCTGCACATGAAACTCACAGGCACAGAGAATGTAACAAGCTTTAACTTTAAAGCCAAGTTGAAATTCAGCTAAGATTTAAATATTTTTTATTATTTGATATTATTACCATTTTATTATTTTGACCAGGCATAGGAAACAGGTTGTTGTGAGCTCCTTGGCCATATGAAAATTCTGGCTAAGACGAGCATAATTTTAGAGATTTCTTATTAACTTAATTTTCTCAAATACTCAGCAAGGGGATTTCAAGGAAGCTGTATAGTGGACAAGTAATGAAATGCACTGCAATCATCTCTCTCTAAAAAAAAAAAGAAAGAAAAGAAAGAAAAAGCTACCAATATATAATTTGCTTGTCTAAGAGCATATAAACCAATCAGAACTAATTTTGGACCAGTATACTATACTCTAACACATTGAAATTCTTGAATTATTACAGTTTTCCATGTTGGATAAAGAAAGGTTGTGTCCATGTTTACAAGAACACCATACTCACAGTGAAGTAGGGAAGTGGGAGGATCATGATTTTGGACTCTTTTTGGGTAATTAGTAATGAGGACAGTTTAACCAGCTAAAAAACTGAATCTTGAAAAAGATCAATGTTTCAACATGAAATTGCCCTGACGATACCCCTAGAAATGCTGCCAAAATGGTGTAGCACATATTTAATGCCAAATTCTTCTCACTTGAATCACGGATTTTGAAATTAAGAGTCCAGTTGAGGGACTTGTGTAACCATTGAGAATTAAGATAGGAGGAATAAGCTAAAGTTTAACCAAAATGCTGTGCAAATGTGATTGTTCCTTAGACCTTTTAGAATTTCATAAAAATAAAAAAAAAATTAAAAGGACAAAAACGTTTTTCTCTATAAAAATTCTTAATTAGAATATAATCTAATAGAATATTAGAATCCGAGTGTGTGTTGTTTGGATGTGCTCTAATAGGATACACTCCTGGTAAAAAAAAAAATATATATATATATATATATAACTTTAAAATGTAAGTGATGTTGATTCTGCGGCAAATGTGGCATAATAATTGACCGAAATCATCCCACAAGACAATAAATCGAAAAAATACCTCCTTGAAACCGGTTACGCTATCTAAATGTTGTAATACTTTTTATGTAGAATAACCACTGCTCCATCATTTTCTCATGTTTGCTCACTGGCCAGTCTTTTGGTGTCTAATGATGCATTTTAAAGCAATACTTTAATATTACATAGGCTATTAAGTTGCTCAATATGAATCCCTTTAGGGATGTAATTTAATCAAATCAAACGTTATTCACATTTCAGTTGTACATGTTTTGAAATGCATCACTTTTTTGTCTTAATATCTAATCAGTATTTTATAGTATATCAATATTAACGGTTTGGAATTTTCACAGTAGCAGCAACAGGTAGTCGTAGTGCTCGTTACCAGGATAATGCACAGAGAAAGCAACGTCTGTGGTGGTGACGTTACAGGGTGTTCCCTTGAAGCTCCTGTGAACAACAATCCATGCTCAGGAAGCACAGGGTGCACTAAAAAGTATAGAAAGTACAAGATAGGTATTGATCTCCATGGCAGACACTGGCCAATCAAAGAAGCTGCGACATCAGCCACTGTCCCTGCCTCCAAACTCTTAAAATCCAACTTTAAAGCAAGCATGTGTGCAGCTTCTAATGAGAGTAAGTGCTTACAGTGTTATAAGGCTCCATTACTACTATATAAAGCACCAGTTTTCAGTGTTTCTGAGAGGTTAAAATCATTGGGTTTCAATAAGACAATATTCATTTAGTAATTTTTGTGTTTATTTCTGAAGAAATTGAAGAAATAATCCCAAATGTACAGCGAACAACTCAATACAAAACCAACTCTACCACATTTTAAAACATTATGTGCACAGGGGTACTGCTTTGTTTAGACTCGTCTTTTTCACCCACATTATAACTAAAAATATCTCTTATTTCAATTAGATCACCGCATTACTGCAGCCATCTCTTCCACTCTAGTTTCTAAGATGAAAAAGTGCTCCGTGCTCTCTACTGTTGCTCATGACCCGCCTAATGCAGCTCATATTACAAACCTGGTCAGTTTTTTCCGCTACATTATGCACACGTTAAAGAGACAGATCCCTATTAGATAGACCATGCAGTCATCCACTTGGTAAAGCACTGATTATTTTCAAAACGGTAGTATAGTTTTCAAAGCACAATGCCTTTTCAGTACTGTTGTACTGTGCAACATTATACTGTGTGTGAAATGTCAACCAATCAGCACTCCGTCCTTAGCCACAGATTCAGTGAAGCTCACTGAAGGTTTATATCCCACTTCTTTTTACCATAGATACCATAGATACCAATTCATTCAGATCAGGTCAGACTTCTCCAGCTGAGGTGGATACATGAAGCACTGTTATTCTAAGTGGGTTATTATTTAGATTGTGATTGGAGTGTCAGGGTCCCAGTAAATGCATCTAGTTTTAAAAAGCTGAACATGCTATAATAGATTCCCGATCATCTCTCTGTTATGGTAGCATTGGTATTGATCCATGCTCCTTAGATGAAAATAAATTTTAGTGAAAATGCTGACATGCAAGCAATAACCTGTTTACATGAACACTCAGTTGTTAATGTAATATAGATTTTATTATATTGGTTAATAATAATAATACAAACATAAAATATATTTTCTTTTCTTTGAATAATTTGAAGAGACTTTGGTGAGTACCATAAAGCTTGGGAAAAAAAAGAATTGCAGTTGCATCATGAACCCAACAAAGGCTCGTGATTATATTATAACAATATCCTTTTTATTTTTTTTGCCACAAAAAAAGACGTTTTTGCATTCACTTTATAATGATCAAAGTGTATAGTGTATTAATATTCTAGTTTTCAACCTTCCAAAGTTCTCCCACACCACCCCACTTCGCCGCTCCCTCCACTGGCTTCCTGTAGCTGCCCGCATCAAATTAAAAAATAATAATGTTTGCCTATAACGCTAAAAACGGCCCAGCACCCTCTTATCTCTCAGCTCTAATCGCATCCCAATTTGCCAATCTTCCAGCACTGCTCGACTGGTTTCACCATCTCTCACCATCTCTCTGTTCTAGCACATTGGTGGTGGAATGAACTTCCTCTAGATGTCCGTACAGCTCAGTCTCTGCTAATATTTAAACAACTATCTGTTTCTTCAATATTTGGATGAGGAAAAAAAAAACTTCCAAACTGTGTTTGATGGTACTTTTTACAGTAGTTACCTAGTAACCTGGTGTAAGGATCTATCCAGTGATGGAAACTTCAAAGCACTTTTGTAAGTAGTTCTGGATAAGAATGTTTGCCAAATGCCTAAATGTAAATATTGGGAGGTAATTGCAGCACAGCCCTACATTCAGTCTGAATATGTATTGGTACACACAATGTGCATGGTGTAGAAAGATCCACTGTACTTTTAATGAAATGTGTCCACAAATAGTTTACAGCAGTATTTTTGTACATAATATTAAATTCTGAGATCTTTTCATTTCCAAGAATACTTTTTTATTTTGAGATTTTTCTATTTAATTGTTTAAATTTAATTTATTTAAATGTTTTGTAATGAATATAAATTGTGAATTATTGTTAAAAAATTTTAAATTGGCATTGGCCAATTCTGATTTTAAAAAAAAAAAAAAAAACACAGAATCAGCAAAGAAAATTGCAGTCGATGCATCTCTGGTTACAGTGTTGACAGCTTTGACAGTTCTGTAGCAAAGCCATGTCTTTGGTTATCTATTTCAACACCCCATCAGTGGGGAGTTTTTTTTCAGTGTTTTTGACATGTTGCATATGTTATCTATGCAAGCTTGCTGTACTGATATAAATAGCAAACCAGTGTGAGTGAACAAAGTGATTGCATAAATCAATTTTCTCAAGATATCAATACCCATTTTGACCCACCTGCGACCCATAAGAGTAAATGGCACCATGTTGTCCACTTATGCAGTCAATGCTTCCAGCATACCATGTCCATCCATGTCCATCCATGCAGAGGAGACTGACTTAATTGTACCTTCGTAAATTTCTAGGGCTGAAACGATTCCTCGAGTAAATTGAGTAATTCGATTACAAAAAATGATCGAGCCAAAATCTTCTGCCTCGAAGCTTCGTTTAATTAATTTTAAAAGCTTGCGTTATGTTTTTGCGCAATTATTTGTTGACAGCACGCTTTTGACACAGCGTGCTTCCGAATGCAAGCCGCCAGTAAACACTAACGAAGAAGGAGCGCTTACGTCATCCACAAAGCGGACGGAGACACAAAAAGCTGTGTATTGATTTGAGGGAGCGTTCTGTTGCGGGCTGCAAAATGAAACGGAGCGATAAAAATATCAGCAAGCCAAGAGAAGAAGAAAGCAGCAAGAGAAAACGACAGAAATTGTCAGTAAAGGCTTATGTTATGCCTGAGATGTAGATTTTGAAACATTTAGTTGTTTTGAAAGTTTAGTCGCACAAAGTGTTTTTGTATAATTATTTATTTTAATGTGTGCCTTAGTTTTTTTGATCCTTAAAGTCATTTGAAATACCTTTTTTTTTTGCATCTGAGAAAAAGCTTTAAAATAAGAATGGTGCTGTAATGGACTTAATTAATCTCAGTCAACTTTAATACCCATAATCTCACCTACGCGGTTTTGCGCGGTGGCCGGAAGTACGGTTCTTCATGATTCACCGCGAGTTTTGGCGCTGCGATTACGTTTCCATCTTTCTGCGCGAAAAATTAAACGTTTAAGTTGCCTTAAAAACGTCTTTAAACATGTTAATTTTTTTGGCAGACCTTGCAGAACTTTGCGGAACGTCGGCGGGCAGTCGCGGTGGCTCACGGTGCCTAAGGGTGTTTTTCACACTTGTGGTTCTGTTCCTTTGGTCCGGACCAAGTGCAACAGCAGATACATTGTAGCGTTTTTCTGCCGTTTTGGTTCCTTTTCACACCATACTGATTGCTTTGGTCCGAACCAGTTGAATCGAACCAAAATGCAGCCACATGATAACATCCACATCACTCGTTGGTCACATGTGTCATTGAACGTATTTCCTAATCTGCTTTTCGATTGGTCAGAATTGACGTGCGGGTAATTTGCAAAGGAACTCCCGGAAGTAAAAAAAGACAGGAGGAAAAGCCGGCAGACAACATGCCGCTCTTTAGTATGGAGAGACGACTTCGCAGCCTAATTATAACCTTGGTCGTTGTGTGCTATACTTTTTGTATACAATACAATACAGACAAAGCATACAATTTGAGAATGAAGCGCGGATGCGGCTGAAAAACAATGTTTTAATGCACTACAAACAGCGAAGGCGCATTGCAAGTCACTTCAGGAGGAAGCGTGCATTAATTTTGCGAAACTGTGACATGGTCATCTTCCGGAAATATCACCAACGATCTATCAGGTAATATTATGACAATGAAACGACTCCACGTTTGTCCGCGAGCTGCCATGTTGCTTAAGCGCTAAGTGACCTGTCAACAAATACTAGTCCTCATCCCACAATGCACAACGCAGCTGACTACGGCAGCTCAATTAGTCCAAAAATACCAAGAGGGAAAACAAACTCTAGTGAGATTCAACCGTACTAAATAAGGCAGGTGTGAAAGCACCCTAACACCGCATCTCACTGCGAGTCAAACCGCATAGGTGAGGTAGGGGTATAAGGTATTCCTTGTATTGTGAATAATGACAATGTTTATTTTTAATCAAATGCTGTATGCATTTAAAAAAATAAAAGTAGATTTTTCTAAAAAGAAAACCAATTAATCTTTGTTTCTCTTATATATTTTACATTGCTGTTTAAGCAAAAGTGCATTTTATCCGATTAATCGATTAATCTTTTGGTAGAATACTAGATTCCCTGTATGTAACCCTGTATGTTTTTGAGTTCTAACATGTAAAACCTATGGAGAATATATATATAAAAAAAAAAAAAAATTTTGTGACAATGCACGATGACCTCTATTGTAGTGTTTACTAAAATGACCTACATTGTCCACCACACCTTTTTTTCCCCCCCCTTTCCTTTTTTCCTGTTTCAAGCAGACAAACCTTGACACTAATTTTGGATGCACAAAGGAAGTTGTATATTTGTGTATGCATGTTTCAGAACTTAGGAGTATGCTTTTGTGTTTACAAGAGTGAGCAGTGACCGTTTGCAGTCATGCAGATGCACATGTGCTTGTGAGAATTAACTCTTGTATGTGATTTGATGTGCTGCAACTTTTTAAAACTCCTATGTATCTTTTCCTCATTGCAAATTGTTGGTAACCACTGAGCATTGTTTTTATCTTAAGCAGTGTACCATACATGAATTGTTTAGAAAATTGCAATGGTGAGCAGGAGCTGAGATATAATTGTGCATACTATTGCATGACCTTCCCAAAGCAAAAATGATAAATCGTTCCAAATGCAAAATTTAGCACAAGCTCTAAATAATGCTAGTTTAGTGTGTTGTTTTTGTTGCTTTTCTTCCAGCCAAACGTTACTTCCAGAACTCACTAAAATGCAATTGACAACATGTCTGAATACGTGGAAGATGTTTAATTTTTTTTATCTTTCATTATTTCTTCCTTAGAGCAAATCCTTAGAACATGTTTGCTTAACAGTGTAGAGT
This sequence comes from Clarias macrocephalus, assembly GCA_011419295.1. NCBI lineage: Eukaryota > Metazoa > Chordata > Actinopteri > Siluriformes > Clariidae > Clarias > Clarias macrocephalus. The sequence goes on from JAAGKR010005736.1 coordinate 44,232, forward strand.
TCATCGCCAAATGTTCTGCTTTATGCTGTGTATATAAAGAGGAGGGAAACTGTGTTGTTGTTTTGGCCTGTGTGATTTTAACAGGCTCAGAATGACTTGCATAAGGGACACGTGTGTGTGTGTGTGTGTGTGTGTGTGTGTGTGTGTGTGTGTGGAGTACTATTAAAGGCCAGTCATTAATCAGTCTAAATACTGCACAATGGATACTGTTCTGCTGTCATAAACACTGAGGATATCCAGCCCACTCCTGTGTGTGTGTTTGCACAAATTTGTATCTGGCCTGAACAAGCAGGATTACATAACGTGAGCGGTGGTTGGGGGAGGGGTGGCAAGGGAATGGAAGGGGAGGAAGGGCCTGCTATTATTAGGGGAAAAGCATGGAACTGCTGAGAAAAGACAGTGAGAGAGATGGAAATACAGATAGAAAGATAAACAGCTGCACAAAGCATATGAGCATTATAAAGAAAAAGGTGGGCGTGAAACTCACATGAGGCTGCTGGCACATGAAGCTGTTTTGCTTGTGCAGTTTTTTTTTTTTTTTTCAATAAATGAAACGGAGCAGTTTGTGTTTAGGGAGAGGGACATGTTGAGCGTACATGATTTTACATAAAAATACATCATCATCAAAGCCATTATTGGAGTATGAACAAAAGCTGTATGTTTGATTTAAAAAGGTGTTTTCAGATCTGCATTATAATTAAGCAACATCACACGAGAGGGAGTGATGATGTGCTGGATATCGTCATTTTTATTATGTAATGCGGCCTCTCGTCCAGTCAGATTACCACGTTGGAACTGACTGTTGTGAATTATAGTTCAAATTTTTGGAATATATATAATATTTACAATTTTTAATTACATACTGTTCATTAATCATAAAATAAAATGTTCTACTTGACGTTAGTTCACAAAGTATCATTCCCAAACTTTTTAAGCAAACAGCAGCAAATGAGCCTTGACCACTTTACATAACATATATAATTTTTTTTTGTTAGATTAATAATTTGCCAGTACTGTAACATGGCAGTAACAAAATTTGATTAGTTAACCATGGATGTGTAATTCAGTTGACCAGTATCATGCCAGGGTTGTATGACGTGGCCCAACACAAAGCATAGTTTAGGAGCCTAGTTTATTTACTAATCTAGACTTGGATGCCACACATGCCGTTCAGTAGGTTTGAAGGCTGCATGAGAGGTGTTTAATATTTAAACAATAACAACCCTGTTGGGCCGGAAACAAAGTCAACAAAGAGTTTGCTTTTAAATAAGAGTGCTAGTTTTTAGATTGACAGAAATTTGTCTGTGTATATTGCTACATTATTTTATTGTATCAGAATAGGGAAAAGACTAAAGTAGAATGTACTAAGTTTTATAATATTAATTTGTAAATAAATCTCTTAAACTAGGGATGTCCTGATAGCCATACCATTATCAGGTATTTATCTGATAGCGCATTCATCTACTTGCTTGTACTACATACTTGTAAAATTGGTACAATACTGTTGCACCAGTAAGGCAGATCTGGCTCTGACTACACACATTTTTCCTTCTCCCAAAAGCAAGTTGATGTCTAACTAAAGAGAGGAAAAAATGGATCCGGTGATGCATCATGATTGTTTTGTGGTGATTCATTTAAATGTAATATTTTGTTTTTATTTTGGGACTTAAATTTTAGGACTTCATTGCAAGGGTGTTATTGTTTGAGACATTGCCGTGGTACTGAAAGAGCTCACAAATGAAATGGGGATGATTTTCCTGTCCAATACAATTTCCCGTTAATTTTAATGATCAGATATGTAAATGTATTAGACTTTTCCGGTAAGATGCATGTAATAAAATATTATTTTTTCTTACCCCAAAAACAAAACAAACAGAATATTATGTGGATTAAAGAATGATTTATGAGGGTCTCCATGCTGAGCAATTTCAGATTTCACACACTAGTAAAGTAATAGCTGGTTCTTTAGAAGTAGGAGATTGTAAAAAGTTCTGTTCATATTGTGCTCTGGGACAACACCAAGTATTGCCATTAGTACCTTAATGAAAAGTACTTGTACTCGGGCTGACAAAAAGTGGTATTGAGACATCCCTAAATGAAACAAAAGAAAAAACCTTTATTGTCATTATACAGTGTACAACAAAATTGGGGGTGGGGGGTATTTTTACCTATTTTGTAAGTCAAGTGACCTCAAACAGGATCATGACCCCTGGTCTTATGCAATTTTACTTTTGCTTGCTAGGGCTAAACTGAGGCCAGGATCTAACTTTCGAAATGCATCTGGTATGAAATAGAGCTGCAGTTAAATCTTTTTATGGCTAATTTAACTAATTGAATGGATAATTTAGTTTTTAATTCAGAATTTATGCCAACTTATAAATGTTAAATAGTATTATATAAACACATTTAAAAAAGCATTTTAAATGTACGCACAGCTTATTCATCTTTTTTATTCAGAAAGATCACTTCAGCTTTTGAGTTTATATAATGTTTCATATAATTCGGTATCGGTAATTATTGAATATTTATTAATGAAGACCAGTAAAAAAAATAGAATTTAACCACTTTATTTTAATTTACCAACATTACTAAGGCAAATTATTTTTATATATATGTGGATGATTATGCAACTATTCATTAACTTTACCTCACAGATAGCTGAGTGTAATCGGTGCCCAAAACACCGCAACGAGTCCAGTTGTTGAGTGAAGCGACTCACCATATTTGCCCTGCTGTCAGTCGTGATGCACACGTGGAGCAGCGCATCAGCTCGGGTTTGCGCAATAAATTCACCCGTGGTGTTTCCGGGAAAATATGCCAAGTGTCCAAGCATTTACTCTTTAGATTCCAGTTGTCATTAAAATGTACACTTAAGCTGATGTATAGGTCACACGTGCGGCTTGTCCAGGCGGCAGCTCGCTCTCCACTGTTTTCCTACACTTTTTAGTAATTCTTTTAGTATTTCTTTGGCAATGTAGTAAGCGATCGCGTGGGTTATATCATTGTACTGCTTGGAGGATTTTTTATAAGGCATTGTTGCCGAGTACCTCTCCATCGCACAAGCAACTTGCTTGTGTTTCCATACTTGGCCGGGATGACACAACATTGTTCTGGTGTTGATCAGAAGAAAAGAAACCAAAAAAACTGGTGAGCTGATGCATCATTTTTTATTCACAATCTCCTCCCTACTGCGTGGTACGGCACTCATTTTTGGTTGTGTTATACTGGCATGAGTTGGTGACGACACAACGCGGAGTGGCTGCGGAAGCTTATTGGTTGTTTCCTGGTCACTCGTGCCACGCTCATTCATCGGGAGATCTGATAGGCTGTTGAGAGTAAGGCAAGGCGCACGCTCAGTCAGCCGCATTTTAATAAAACTTTAGCGCCTCACACCGAATGTTTTTTTTATCGTTATCGACAATGGTCTACCCTCAATAAATACCGATACCGTTTTATCGCGCAGTCCTAACACTACATACTGGATTGGAGTGTACAGTAGAGCAGAGGTGGCAGTAAAAGAAAGATTATTGCTTTGACATGACATTTTAAAAATGAACAAGTTACATATTATTTTAATGTTTTGTTAGATAAGGTTAGTAGTTTTAGTAATAGTTTTGTTTGAGAGTAAAACATTTTTGAGACAGATCTGACACATGTCATTAGTGATTTACAGCTCTAGGGTAAAAATTGTGTCAAATCAAATATGTGGAAAAGATTTTTTTACTGGGGTGACCCGTACTGGGAGCAGCCAAAAACAAGTTTTAACTTTTAGCATTTTAGCAAATGCAGAGGCTGGTCCAGGACCTCAGTTACCAGCTGCTGCAAATTCGACCCAAAAGCTTATTTTTACCAGACAAAAGAAAAACGGGTATTTGCCTGTGTGTATGTGCCAAGTGTGAGAATTCTGTACAAAGTACTGATGTTATCTGCTTATTCTGCACTTTTCAATGTCAGTGTTCAATTTTCCAGAGGCTAATGGTCATGATATATGTCTGTGGAATGGGGAAAGTATGTGGACACATAGATGAGAAAGTTCTCCATCTATGCACAGTTATCTGGTAGATGCAAGGGAAAAAAAGAGATAATCTCTTTCAATAATGTTTACTACAAAGTCTATAACTATGATCGACACCAGCCTGCCTGATCTGTGCAAATAAAGCCCATCTAACATCACAGCACAATATTATTTATTGTCTACCAGGCACTGTCCTCACACAGAGCATTCATTTATATTTACTTGTT
>JAAGKR010005737.1:0-28349 GCA_011419295.1 Clarias macrocephalus
ACATATATATATATATATATATATATATATATATATACACACACACATATATATATATATATATATATATGTGTATGTGTGTGTGTCACAGTATATATATATATATTTTTTATTTATTTATTTATTTATTTTTTAAGTTTAACTAACTTCAGTATCTGCCCCATTCTGGACATCTATTTATCTTATTTCAATCCATGGGTTCAATCCAGATCTGGTTTCCTCCCAGTTCTCTATTTACTTTCCAAAACGTATCAGTAGATGAACTGGCCACACTCATTTGCCATTACGATTGAAGGAGTGTGCAAATTTCTGAGAACAGAATGCACGCTAACTCCAAGTTATATTCCTGCCTCATTTCCCGGGGATAGACCACAACCCTGAGCAGGAGGCAGTTCCCAAAGATAAATCATCAAATGAATAATGCAATGAATAAATAGCCACTTAAAACTCGTTACATAGTTTTAGTTAACAGGATTCCAGGATGTCCTAGCCAGTAAGTTGCATGACTGGATCGATCTTCATACCACATAAGATTTTTTTGTTCCAACTGAAATTTTTCTCGGAGACGGCGCTACAAAAACTTGCACAATTTCAAAATAACCGAAAGAAAAATCCATGAAAAATTATTTTCATGTCAACCGACACATATGGGACAGCTCTGGTTATTGCACTTAATTAGGTCACTAATCTAACTATAATAATCCAAACAGCAAAGAGCTGCTCTTTTATATGATCTATAAATAAGGCCTATGACGGTGAAATGAAATCAAAGAGACTTGTCACGGTGCTTAAAGCTCTGCCGTGCTAAAGTAAATCTCCTCCTATCACACCTCGACTCAGGACTTATCAACAGATTTCAGGATGATCAATGTTGCTTCACTGCTTAGCCGTGTGTGTGTGTGTGTGTGTGTGTGTGTGTGTGTGTGTGTGTGTGTGTGTGTGTGTGTGTGTGTGTGTATAAGAGCCTCCCTCACTCTCCAGAGTCTCAGATCAGCCCTGCAGCTTCTCCTTATAATAACAGTAAGTGATGGATGGTGGCGGCGAGCTTGTTATTGTCTTTGCGCCATGAGATCTTTTGCTCCTTCAGTGATTTTGGTCTTTTTAGTGAGCGGGCAAAGAAAACTAAGCTTGAAGGAGGAAACGGTCCGGCATGTGGCAGCACAAGGTGAAAATCCCCAGTGTTGTTGGCTATGGATAAAAAAAAGCACAAGATTTCAGTGTTGTTGTTTTCTTAGTAAAGTATGATTTACAGCTTAAATGTACTTCTTCATGTTTCCACAGGCAGGACACACAGCACGGTCAAAAGGGTTCAATATTTTACTGAAAAATAAATACGTTTGGCTGAAATTGAAAATCACACAATTTTCCATAATGCAGTCAATCATCCAAGACGGACTTGTTGTTTTAAGGTTTGCACTGGAACTATGTGATTAATATTGTTAAGAAGTTGCACTCTGGACTAAACTGCATGCCAAATTATTAAAAAGATTGTTTCAGTCATTTAAGGAAGTTTTAATTCAATAGTGTCAGCACGGTGGCATCGTGGTATAGTGTTGCCTTGCACCTCCAGGGTATGGGTTCAATTCCCGCCTCTGGGTCTGTTTGCATGTGCCTAGGGTGTTTCATCTGGGTACCCAGGTTTCCTCCCACAGTCCAAAGACATGTAGATTTAGCTAACTGGCGTTAGTCTGCGTGAATGTTGATCGGAGTTCCCTCCACAGTCGTAAAATGGGAATGAATTTATTGGCCTCCACGGTTCCTAGTTGGACTGTAGAGGTTTCTAGATGGATAAAATGAAACAGTAATAATAGTAATAATAATAATAATAATATATATTTTTTAAAAACCTGAATTCTAAATGAGTATTTTAAAATGGAAAATGATGAATGTAAACATGTTTAGCTCCCTGACTAACTTCCTTGGAACTTACGGATCGTTTGTATTCAAGACACAGCACACATTCATAGCAATTAATGCAGTAAATGTAAATCTTACATATTAAATGCTTAAAGATAATATCACTCTAACAACAATAAAATTACATTTTAATACCCTTCTTTACTGAGAGTAGTAAAATTAAACAACTCATGATCATGATTCTTTTTCCAAAAAACAAAAACTAAACATGAAATAAAAAAAACTAATAAAATGAAAAAAAAAAACAAAACAGGAATGTTGCTTTTTTAGTGAACTCGATTGTTACTGAGTAGTTTTTTTTTTTTTTTGGAGTTAAAGGTGACATTGGTTGTCCTCTCTGTAATTCTCGGCAACTCCCCTTCTCGGAGAAGTGCGGCATAAATATCTGTCTGTGCGGTATAAACAGATCGGTCACAACCCCGAGCCAAATTAAACAACCAGATTAAGAGCTCTACACCGCTTCACTGCAAACAGCCACCATGCAACATCACTTTTTTTTTTACATTTCTTTTATACCCTGGCCTTCTTAAGCACCACCAGGTTACATCATTGACCTGCTTTTATTAAGCTGTTTGTTAGAATTTTGCTTGTAATTAAACTAAGATAGAAGACAGAAACTGGGAGGGATTCTTATGCACAAGAGTGACATGGCTTTATCTAAACTGATTTGACCAAACATTTATTGCTAAAATAGTTTGACAGTGTAGGCTAAAACTGATTGATGATCTATTAGTGGCTATAAAAAAAGAAAGCAAGATATGTATGCTTGGGTTATGCAAAATAGGGCAGTACACTCTCAGAATATTAAACATTTTTCTTTTTTTTTTTGTTTTTTTTTTGTTTGTTTTTTGCTAGAGGAAACATAAAAAATACGACTTTTGTAATATTTTGCTTTGAAAAATGCCCACATTAAAGCTTTACATTAAAAGCTATTTGTAAATAAATAAATACCTTATATGTATTTGATTTGCTTTATGCTCTTATAGTAGTACTAAAGTGTAGCCTGCATTTCTTCTTGCTGAGGTAGTATTATTTTTTAAGGTACACTGTTTTAAGTTGCATTGCCTTTAATATACATACATATTATAATAATTTAAAAAACATTGTAATTGCAACAACACAAAAGTGACGTAGATATAAATATTAAAAGGAGAGAAATTCAAGATTGAATTCTGAATTACAATATGCAATGTAGCATATTATTTGATTTGCTGTACATTTAAAGGTAGTAAACTGTACCATTCTTTGTTGCTGGAGTCATATAGCCTACCCTTTTTGTCATTTTAGTAACTTTAAGATAAAGGTGATTTATACTTTAAACAAAAAAGATAAGTACAGTCCAAATATATGAAATATGAATATTTAAAAAAGCACTTAAAAAGCCAAGTTAAGAATTACAATGTACAGTAATATTGCATTCTTTGGAAATCCATATTAATCACCAAATTGATTCGTCAAGACGATGGAGATATAAATCCTGTTAGATGCGCATGAACACAGTTATTAATTCAAACTCATTTTTAGTTTTTTTTTTTTTCCCCTTTGCACAGTAGGTTTTTCCCCTGCAGAACACAGTGTCTTTCTCTCACTTGCTGATGCAATAACGCACTCAAGGAGGACAAGATAAGAAAGTTCACGCGGGTCAGAAAAAAATAAATAAACACCAACTCTCTAAGATCCATCAAAAGCCATTCCAAAACGATAAAAAAAAGCCCCGTAATCTTCACAGTAACACTACCACCATGTCAAATATGAAAATATCTTTATTCACAATATAATGCTGTCCTTCCAAAATGCTGCAGCAAGTTTGCACCTGGAGACAACACACGTCCCCAAAAGTATAAAGCTGATCTATATAGCCTATATACATACGTTTTTTTTTTTTTTGCAATACAAAAAGTGAGTAAGCTAGATTCATTCAGATAAAAAAAATTGCATAAAACCCACACTTTGTATTTCCTCGAACCAGCAAGGAAAAAACTGCGAGCTGTTTTAAATAAAATAGACAGTTTCTCTGTACAGGAAGACGCGTCACTGCATGGTCCCTCTGTTCAATTTCAACTCAACAATGTCTTTTTGCTTTTTTGAACAAGAGATGATGTGCATTTGGTACATTAAAGAAAAAGAACCCCGGAATATATTTATATGTATGTATAAAAAAAAAAACGTCCTTTCAAGATGCGGTGGTGCCGCATAATCTGGTGGAGTTCAGCATCTCTTTAAGCTCGTTTTCTGGTTTCCCCGCCACCATGAACGGCCACGTCTGCGAAAAAAAAATAATTAGAAAAAAAAGAAAGATAATTATATTTAAATGATTGTAAACTTGGTTCTTTCTTTATAGAATTATTTGTATTAGTTATACGTTAAATTGCATTAGTTGCATGGCCAAAAATTAAGTTAAAGACAACAAAAAGTACAGTCCTATTGTATCTTGAAAAAAGGATAATTTATTTTAAATACAGTTAGCGAAAAGAATTTATCAAATAAAAACTTTATACAAAATTTATTGCAATACGTTATATATTGACATATATTATAATATTATATTAATAATATGATAACATTATTAATACTAAACTAATATATATTACATCATACTATGTTTCTTTTCCTGAACTGTGTATAATTTTTGGCTGACTTTGTATGAATCGAAAAAAAAATGCATGCAAGTATTTTATATATATAATTATTGTCTACATATTTATATGAGCAGGCCTTGATATGCACCTTCACGAATGGACAAGCTAGTTACAGTTTTCTAATTATTGCTAAAAATGTATTTACTTATTTAACTTTTGCACATGCTAAACACAGAAATAAAGGATTTAATAAATCCGTATAATGCTTTCAAGACTTATACACGCTCTAGGACTAAATTATTTTACTTATGAATTGTTTTGCACATTTATAGCATTCAGCAATCTAGGTCAGACTAAAAGACGGAAACACACACACTCACACACAGATGGGTTGAAAATACGTACGTAAAAAAGAGCAAAAACATTTAACATGGTTTAAAATCGTGAGCTGTAAAAAGATAGATAGATAGATAGATAGATGATGCATGCACGACAGGTGTTAAATCAGCAGCTATATTTGTTTTTGCCTGCCCGACTGGACACCTCTCTCTTACCAGGTTAACGGGGTGGATGTATCCGTGCTCGTGCTTGTCGTTGGCCAGAATCTGGCGCAGGTGGGCGATGTAGCTCGACGCGAGCCGCAGCGTGTCCAGTTTGGACAGCTTGGTGTCCGGCGGTACCCAGGGCAGCGTGGTCTTCAGGCGCGAGAACGCCTTGCTCAGCACGCGCATCCTCGCCCTCTCGCGCGCGTTCGCCGCGTTCCTCTGGACCTGCTTGCCCTCGTGCGCCACGGCCGCGCCCCCTCCTCCGGCGGACGCCGCTCTGCGCGAGGACGCGGACGCCGCCGTTCTGCGCCGCTTGCCCGGCGCGTGCCCGGTGAGCTCGATAACCCCGGATCCCTCGCCGTTCGAGCTGTCCTCCGCGCTCTCCCGTGGCGCCGTGTCTCCGCCCGAGCCGAACGGCAGCAGCCCGTCCAGCAGTTCCGAGTCGTGAAACTCGTCCGCGTCGCTGATGGAGCCGGTGGACATGACGAGTGGCGCTTCTCGAGCTTCCAGCCCAGATAGCAGTGTCTTAAAGCATGTGCCTCACGTGTACACTCCTGGTGGGAGAGATCAATGAAATGTGGAGCAGTCCAAAGTGGCGGAACTGGGTATTTATGTGGCGTGCACAGGGGCGGGACGTGATACGGAAACTCCTGCTGGGAACGAGAACACACACTTACACAACGTCCTGCGTGTCCATCACACACGGACGCCCTGTGGCTGTGCTGCTCAATGATTGTGCTCCAACACACCTGACTTTAACCCATCATCTCGCAGTGTCTCCAAAGAATATTATACCATCAGGAGAAAAGGGGGGGGGGGGGGTGACACAGTGGCCTGACACCTCCAGGGTTAAAAGAACAAGCAATGTCTGTTATCTTTTCACCTTGCTTCATTCTCTCAATTATTTTCACTTTTATCTCGTTATTGCTTGGAGCTTCTTAACAGTACCAGCTTCATCAGTACTGCTTTTATGCTCTTGCTTTCGGAAATCCTGGGATGCAGGCTGCACACATGTGACAATGTACGCTGAACATGTAAACTAACTTCATGATTCAACATGCCTCAAACAAAGGCATGTTCATATATTTGGAAATTTTTAACTCGAATGTTGGTATGTAGGGGACTTACTGACTTTATATAGGATAAGGTGGTATAGATGATGAGTGAGTGAGTGAGTGAGTGAGTAGAGAAGGGAAGTAAACTGTCTTTGCCACAGGTGTGGTACCTTCATGGGTTCATGTTTTCTATGTTTAGTATGTATTGGTGTACATTTGAAGCATTCCTCCAAATAATATAATTATGCACCTTAAACCCTTTTAAAAGTTATCATATACATTGCCTGGCCCCCCCCAAAAAAGTCGCACATTAATGGTCTTTGCTTTAATTATGATCGTGGCATAATTTTAATAAGCTTATGCAATGCCACAACATTTATTTTTGTCCAGAGTCACATTAATTTCTTTCCATACTGATGAAGCCTTCTCCATTACATCCAAAGATTCTCAAGGTCTGGACCGTATGGTGGCCAATCCAAGTGTGAAAATGATGTCGCATGCTCCCAGAACTTGTCTTTCACAATTTGAGCCTGATGAATCCTGGAATCATCATCTTGTAATATGGGAAGAACATTTTATGGGAAAAACCTGGTCATTCATTATATTCAGGTTGTCAGCTGACCTCATATTTTTTGTGTACATAATATTGCTGAACCTAGACATGACCAACAGAATCAACCCCAGATCATAGCACTGCGCCCACAGGCTTGTATGGTAGATATCATTCATGATGGATGCGTCACTTCATCTGCCTCTCTTCTTACCCTGATACACCCATCACTCTCGATCAGGGTAAATCTGAACACATCGGGCCACATGACCTTTTTCCGATGCTCCTCAGTCCATTCTTTGCGCTCCATAACAAATCGAAGCCTTATTTCAGATTAGCCTCACTGATAAGCTCATTCATCATCATCATGCCCATTCAGGATGACATTCTGACCACGTTTCTTCCTCGTTCTTCCAGATTTTAAAAATGCATTTTTTCAGTTCTTAATTAAAGTAGTTTAAACAATTTTCTTCCTTGCTACAGGCCAATAATATGACCCTGAAACAGATTAACATCTTTGCCAGGACCACAGGATATGTCTTCTGACATGGTTGTTTAAGAATTGACAAGCTCACTGCATCAGTTAGGGTTAAATAAACTGTTGCCAGCTAAGCCATATTAATCACTGTAGCAATTGTCCAATGGAAGGCTGTTAATTCTTATTTACCTCGTTAAATGCATTTTTTTTTTTGGCCAGACAGAGTTTACTATATATTATATAGAAATACCATCTATGCTGAACTAGGCTATCTTTGTCCTGGGATGATTTTAGAAAGTTCAATCCAATTAACTAAGCCATGTTATTATAGTTTAGAGATCAAAGGTTTGTGGACACGTCACACCCTTATCAAAACTGTTGCCAAAAGTTAGAAGCACACAATTCTATATAATATCTTTTTACACTGTAGGATTATTACAGTTTCCCTTCACTGGCATTGAGAGACCCAAACCTGTTCCAGCATGACTACTTGACCATGGCCCCGTACTCAAACTGAGCTCCATGAAGAAATGGTTTGCAAAGGTTGTAGTAGAAGAACTCGAGTGTCCTGCACAGAGCCCTGACCTCATCCCTACTGCACACCTTTGGGATGAACTGGAACACCGACTGCACCCCGGATTTTCTCACCCTATATCAGCACCTGATTTCATTAATGCTTTTGTTGCTGAATGAACACAAACCCCCAAGGCCACCCTCCAAAATCTAGTGGAAAGCCTTCCCAGAAGAGTGGAGGTTATTATACTGTAACAGCAATGAAACAGGACTGGGATTTTTAACAAGCATATACTGTACATGATGGAAGTGATAGTCAGGTGTCTGTAAACTTTAAGTTAAACAGTGAGTATGTTCTTTAAACCGCTTATAGAATATTGTCTGTAGTGGACTGGAGTCTCATTCAGTATGTTTCCCCTGTCTTATGGCCAGTGATCCCAGGCTCATGACTACAGTAGTTTAAAGCTGAATACTGAATATAAATGCATGTTAAGTGCACCAAAACAAATGTATTCTGGGCAATATGTTTAGTTTCATGCAAGTATGTATTTTACTGCCGCATCTATCTATAATTTTTTTGCTGTGTGTTCACTGTTCAAAAATATATCACAAAATAAGGCTTATAAAGATCTATCATAAGTTTGCGCAAGAACTACTGTCTAGTTCTAAGTTTCCTCAAACGTTTACATGCCCTTCATTGTGGCTCCCCTGGCTCAGAATCAGGATTCACACCCAACCCTATTGTTTGCCTTAATATATCATGCTTAATATTTAGCTTCTCAGGATTTAAGGCTTACAGAAATGGCAGAAGAGGTAAAAAATATCAAAAATCAGATGACTGACTGACTTAATTATATAAAATGATTATCGTTTATTGAATAATCATTAAAAATATTATTTCACCCAATGTAGGGACTGCAGGGGCAAACAAACCCTCATGGACACAATAATTAAATCAAGATGTATGCCTTTAGAAACACAGCTCTTTGCTCTTAATCATATGCTCCTATGCCGTTGCAACAGAAGACAAATAATAAATCAAAGCTTTTAAAGCATAATGATTTTTTATGATGGCTTGTATGCATGTTAAATGCATACCTGATGTTCACAAACATCTTGCACCGAGAGATTAATTTACCTGTAACATAAATTCAACTGAGATTTATTTTTTAACATACTTAAATATTATGTTTGTTATTCAAATGTTTACAATAGACAATCATTGGAGCTTTAGAGCTTTTTATTTCTTTAACTAGTCAGTTGTTAAGGTTTGTGCTTAATATAATATTATATATATATATATTATAAAACAAATATACTAATTACTTATACTAAATAATTATTAAACATATAATTATTTTATATAATATTTTCTAAATGTACCAACTAACTAATTATCTAACTAACTATACAAACAAACAAACAAACAAACAAACAAACAAATATAATATTTTCAAAAATTTTATAATTATTTTGAAATTTTTTAATGTGTAAATATATATATATATAATAATAATATTATATATTAATAATATATATAATAGAATAATATTATTATTATTATTATTATTATTATTATTATTATTATTATTATTAAATATTATGTTTGATGTACGTAATCTTTACTTTTAATCAGCACGTAATTATGTATTCTATATGTAAAAAAAAGTATTATAATTTGTAAATATGTAACAATAGCAATAGCATATTTTAGGAAATACTTAATCACAAAAATAAAATTAAAAAAATTCTATATGTCTAAACTCATTATTTCACTCAGCATTTCAAAATTAAAATAAAGATTTTATTAGTCACATACACGGTCATACACAATATGATATGCAGTGAAATGCTTGTTTAAAAAGAAGAATAGAGCATTAACATTAAGAATGTAAAATATGAATATAATAAAAAAAATAGATTATTCAAATAAAGAACATGAAATAAAAATATAATAAAACGTATACAAATCTAGAAAATCTAGAAGACTTTTAGATTGTAAAATGTACAATACCTGGGTACAATGCCTGACCCAGATTTCAACAGAAAATACTAACTGTGCCTCATTACAGCCCAGTTGTTTAATACAGTCTAATATTATAATGATGATATCCAGAGAGTGCATGAATCCTGACCCGGATGTTAGAGCACCTGCTCGTACCATTGACTTAGCAGGTGGCATGTTGAGAATTTAACAGTCAATCTCGGAAACACCAATTACACGCATGCGCTGATGTGATGTCATAATGTACAGTGTACACTAGAGACAAAGAGCACAGTAAACTTTCAGCACCTTCCCTTTAACACGATCTCCCTCCACAGGAGAGGCTCAGATCAAGCCCTGGCGCCTCGGAGCACTTGGGTGTAACTGATACCCCCTGCGTCCCACACAACACAGTGTTTGGATTTTTAATGGCACTCCTAGGTCAGGTCTTTCACCCCTCCCTACACAACCGGCCCTTCGCGAGCCAAAACATCCCGCGCGTGGTGTGGAAGTGGGACAGTTAAAGGGGAGCTTTGAGAGAAGCTCGAGATGGGGTGATGATTGCTACGACACACACTGTGGGGAATTAGTTCACTCTGACTACTGCATGAAGATTGAGGTTGAAATACCAAATGGCTCTGTGTTCACTAGATGCATTTTTGTTGTCCAAGTCTGAAATATTGCAGTTGTACACTGTGCCTAGTGCAACTAAAAAGTAGGCTGACATCTGGGCCACTACTGAGCATGCTTTGTTACATCATTCAAGGACAAACAGGCTGTAAGTCACATACACAATCAAAGATATCATTTTAATAAATCAGTATAACAAGGTAGCACATAATTTAGTATCTCATAATTATGAGATCTGGACCTCATAAACAAGACCTACTTTTCTCATAATTCAAATATAATTATTATGAGATAGAAGGTGATACATATGACACAAGTTATCTGTTTTTTTGCACCTTATTTTCTCGCAACCATATTTTATCTTACCAGTTTATGTATTTTACTTTTTATTGTTACAGTATCTTTTCTAAATTCTTCGACACTTTGAGTCACATCAGTCTAGTACAAATGCCAATTGACAATCACATGAAATAATATGCAGAGGTACATTTTTTACCGTGTTCACATAATACTGACATTTTTGCACTAGTGTCCTTAAGAATATACTGCAAATAAATCCTATCCATATTTAGCGATTTGATTCCAATTTTTTTTAAACATCTTTAAACTCAATTTCCTACATGATTTAAAATGTTTTGTACATTTTTCCTTGGCGTATATCTTACTATCTTGCTTTTTTCGAATATTATTATTTTTGTTGTCTGCTTGTCCATTGAGCGTGAGGTGTTAGACGGCGCTACAGGAGATGGGTGATGATCCTCCAGAGATCTGACCCCTGACATCTCAGATTTCCGGTATCTCTGAGACAGCGAGCTCTTCCCTCTATCACTCTCGGCCATCAAAACACCCTTAATCTGGCCCCAATTAGCTAGTCTGCTGACCTTCCCTGGACAGGGAGGGCTCGTTAGCGGTTTGCTTTTAGTTGCAGTGTCATATAGCCTTAAGTAAGCTGTTGCACTGAGGAACAAACAAACATGGGATCACTGCAAGAATCAGGTAGACGCTTATATGGGTTTGTTTTCAGAGAAAACTGTTTTCACAGACAAATCCAGATTCTTTATGCTGCCAGCCAGTTGTAACACTTTACACTTCTGTGTTGATGAATTCTCACTACTAATCGGTTTAGGTGGTATTGATAAATTTTCTGTAACAGCAGCTCTGCTAGTACTTCGTGCTGAGAAGCAAATCACACATTTATATTGATGCACAAATTTATGACTATTTAAAAAAATGTAATTTATTAAAAAATGTTTACATAGTGAAGCTTTCAGTAAAGTGATGTTTATTTAACAATCGTGGAAGGAGTCTCCAGTGTCAGCAGTCAGCAAATTAAGTTTTTTGATATGGGGGATATGAATGCAGCATACTGGAATTTCCTTCAGGATCAATAAAGTATCTATCTATTTATCTATCTATTGCAGGTTTTCATGTGGCATTTGTCGAACAGTATTAACATAATACATCACGAAATAACATATAATTAATTTCTAGAGAGAGCTACCGTTTATATCTACTATGACATAAGCTGTAACAAAAACTTGCATGTTTTGTGGACAATCTGTAACAATAAAAGTAAACACTCAATGGAAAAAAACTATGATAAGTATATAAAAAAAGTATATTCTTTCATAAATATGTTGTAATTGTTGTGGACTAGAAAGTATAAGATGTTACAATATGATTTTACATGAATGTATAATGTATATGTTCACCCTGCACCCTCTGAGTGGCGTTTTACTGTACATGAAACATGACCCATGAAGACAATTCTGCCCAAAAAAGCCCTCATATAGCCGGTGTTATAATTGCAGCTTGTTCTTCCTGACAGCAAATAATAGGATGCTGAAGAAATACTGTACAAGCAAAAGGCAGCCTAGACAGCTTTGCTTTGTTGCTGACCCAAAATGTTCAAAACAGAGGGTCAAACTGAATCTGTTTTACTAATGTGATCTCTGTTTCTCTCCTTTTTCTCATGGGTGGCCTAGTAAAAGGAAGAAAATAAAAAAAAGGGATGCAAGATTGATAGTCGTAGTTCAGTGTTAAGAGATAGCTTAAAATAGTCCGAGTATTCCCGAACCACAAATCCAGTCACAGATCTGGCTTGCACTCATCTTCAACTCCAAATCCCTGATGAGAGTGCGGTTTGTTCATTAACTATGATCTTCATACAGCCTGACCCCAACTACATGAAGGTCACATCTTTCCCTCATCAGTCCTGGTCCTTATTCATACATGAATATATGAAAGAGTTGGTCCAATTCAACATGACCATAAAATTAAGGAAATGTTCCTGCGACCAGACTGTCTTTCAGTGCTTGCTCTTGTCACAAAAATGTGATTTAGTCTAATGTAGATTTTTCCATTTACTCCAAATGTAGACAAGTCTGCTTTCTGACATTTGCTTCTTTTACTGAAAAGAGGAATGCGGCTACCAAATAATGTCAGTCTGTCTCACCCCAAATCCATTCTGTAAACATAATGTGAGCCTCAAACCACATCCAGTCCTTAAATATCACCACACAGGTTTGCTAAAACAAAGCATGACTCACATGATCAAAACCTTCCGGTGTAACAAAATTCTGTGATGCTGTTGAGAAGTCATATTGGATTCTGGTTTTATGATGGGAACATGGAGAGTATGAAGCTAAAGGCCTCAGATTAGCATCAAAGCAAGCCTTACCTCAGATTAGCAAAACTGCTATAAATACTGAGAGAAAAAATGACATGATTTAGCAAAAAAAAAAAAAAAAAAATCATAATAATAATAATAATAATAATAATAAACTCACACAAAAGGTCAAGTTATCTCTATTAGGGGATAACATGACAGATAAACTTTTACTTTCACTAAACTTTCACTTTATTTACTTGATTAAAAAGTTGAATAGCAAAATACATACACTACTTAGCTAAACTAATGTTGCTGATTAGCAAAACACCTGATGAATTAGCAAAACATGTAGAGTTGATTAGCAAAACTCTGACATAACTTAGCTAAACCAATGTTGCTGATTAGCACAAAACTGACAAGTAAACAAACCTTGTAGACTTGAATAGAAAACCACTGATATAAAAATAGCTAAAATAGATAAACAAAACTGACAGGGATTAGAAGAAATATTGTTGCTTATTAGCATAAACCTGACACAGATTAGCAAAAAAAATGTAGCTGCTTAGCAATAAATAAATAAATAAATAAATAAAATAATAATTATAAAATTTTTAAAAAATCAAATTAATACAACTAATCAGTCCAAACCTGATAAACTTAGTTTGGTGTTTGTTGTTTATTTGCCACCAGCTCAAGTCTCAAGTATTTTTTTTTTCATAAAATAAATAAGTAAATAAAATAAATAAATAAATACAAACTGAGATTAAATTATTGTGTATGTAACACTGATAATTTACAGAATTATCTTGTAAATAAAATGTCAGCTCATAATTACAAA
The DNA here is from genome assembly GCA_011419295.1 of Clarias macrocephalus. Lineage (NCBI taxonomy): Eukaryota > Metazoa > Chordata > Actinopteri > Siluriformes > Clariidae > Clarias > Clarias macrocephalus. The sequence goes on from JAAGKR010005737.1 coordinate 13,701, forward strand.
TATGATAGAAATATTGCGGGAATGGAATCACATCAGAACAAAAAAACCCTCCAGCCTAAATTGTGGTCAATACCAGAGAGAAGGACATGCAAGCTTTCTATTCGCAATGGCAAAGTGTAGATGTAGAGGAACAGGTGAGGGGTGACGGTGAGGTTAACGTTCAAAATGAACGTAGCATGATGAAGGAAGTCTTGGAGTGAACCTAAGCTTTAAGGGAATACTGCTAATTAGCCTGACAAGGTCAAAGGGTATTGAAACTAGACACTAACTAGCTAGCATCAGAAAAAGACCTGAAATTTGCCCACACACACTAAACGAGCAAGATGACAGACTGTGGCAACTGCACACGCACTTAATCTTAATGCTGCCTAACCGTGATCAGGTACTTTTCCACAAAACTGAGATTTTTTTAACAATAAGATCGATTGTCTATGTGTAATTCTACAGCTGTGGTGTTAAATCTCTGCAGGCCAGCTATTTCGTAAACATGTGCCGCACCACAGTCATAGTTATCACCCCTGCTTTAGTGAGGAAGTATGCTCTCAAGCTTGGTAAAGTGCACACTGGGTGACCACAGTCCGTTTGTTCCTGACCTCGAAGGCCGCAGAATTCTCCAAAAGGGACACTTGCTGACAGAGAGGAGAGGGCAAGAGCTATGTGACAGGGTGATCGGTTGTCGGATATCACCATGATGCCTTGCAGCTGTGCCCTGTGTGTGTGTGTGTGTGTGTGTGTGTGTGTGTGTGTGTGTGTGTGTGTGTTTGTGTGTGTGTGTGTGTGTGTGTGTTTGTATGGGGTACTCCTCTGCATAGGAACTGCTCATTGTCAAGGTCAGTGTCCACACAAGGAATGTCTGGACGACCTCAGGGAGGTGAGAAAAAAAAAAAAAACACCGGATGAGAGCATTATGTAGAAAAATGTAAAATGCAACTTTATTAAAGGAATATGTCATTTTTCTTAATGTAATCTCATTTCAAAAATATTTTTATCATATATGTATCAGTTCAAATTAAAATTTTGACAGGTTTTCCTGTACAGGAAATTAAATGGGACGCATGAAGATGGCAATCCCACTTATAATAGGGCAGTTGTTGAAGTCCAGCATCAAATGTTTATATGAAGCGCATACAAGTCAAACCAGGACTGTTGTTTGTACAAATTCACAGAACACATTTATGAGAGTAAAACCCCCTTTATTTCTATATAATAAACTGCTAAACAAATGCATTTATACCAGTGTTATAGTACTTGGACACCATGAAGGTAGAAAGTTTTCTCAGTATGCCAGAGAACTGCCTGCTTCATGTCTGAAACGCTGGCCTCCCAGGAACTCCTTTAATGGCCCACATGCGTGGAAATGGCTTGGAGTAAGGTCAGGACTGTATAGGGGACGTGACCATAACACACAAAGTGGTGTTGCTGAATGATTGTGTGTACAGTTCCCACAGACAGATGAGTCTTTTCCATAAGTTGCCAATAAGTTATCTGTTGATTTTCAAGGATCAGGCGTTCCACTCGCCGAATATTCATGGGAACAACTACAGTGGGCTCCGAGCCACCTTGGCCAGGATCGTATGGCCTTTTTAAAAAATGTTTTGCACCATTCAAATGTTTTACTGAAGAGTCTAATGTTAGCACTGGGTTCCGTAAATGTCAATCATTTAAAAAAAAATAATAATAAAACGTACATAAATCAGCCTTGCTAAGCCATTCTCTTATATTCTTTATTTTATTTTATTTTATTTTATTTTATTTTATTATGTAGCTGTATAATTTAAGCCACTGCCCATACAGTTCCATTGTGAGTTTTTTTTCGGTAACAGTTTTGCATCCATCAAGTTTTGGGTTAACAGGTTTTCTTATCTTTTCACAATACCACAAGAAAATCTGTGTTGGCTGTAGTAATCACAAATATACTACGTATGCACTAAACAGAGCTTAGATTAAAAAGTGCTGAAGCAGTACTTTATCGAAAACAAAACTGACCCCTTTTTGATTCTAAAAACACACTGGTCCAGCGTTTTCCCATCTCCCTGGGGACGTTCTCCTTCAAGTCAGACAACTGTGTGACCGTGTTCATGACAGTTGCACTGAAGGTGTCTAGTCTTTCCCTTTAGCAATTTCTCTCTCAAACACAGATGTGGGTTCATCCCAAAGTTGTGTTTATTTTCCACGGTGTGTGAGATCCAGCTGAGTGTCTGATTAATCTATAATGTAAGGCTGAGATTATTTACACTCGTCCAGAAATAAACGACTCTCAGCTTCACTCACTCACTCACCCTTCGGTACCTTCTTCATCAGTCATACCCCTCAGACACTTCCACACATACACACACGTTTATATACACACATACACAATCCAGGTGCATGAGACTATACACCACAATTGTGAGAAAGAGAGAGACCTAAAGTGAGCAGATGAGATGAGCTCATTAATGACTCACTTCTGGTTCCTATCAATCTGCTTTCTCAGAGAAAAGGAGGAGGGATCCTATCTGTGTCTGTATGCATGTGGGAGTCAATCACTCGAGACTTCATATCTACACACACACACACACAATGCCAGATCAGACTATTAAACAAAGTGATTACACTCCCATAGTGCAACTGCAAATTCATTTCCTGTTTAAGCTTGAGGCACATCCAACAGGATTTCTCATCTCACCAAAAAAACAGAAACAGTTCTTCTTTGCGGTCACGCAGAAGTCCATGGCTTGGTGACATTTGGGCCTTTTCTGTCTGATACAGGCACTGGGGTCATCTTATTCTGTAACAGCATCTATAATAGCATGACCAGACATCCAAATATTTTTTTTTTTACCATAGATGTCATTTTTTGGGAGTCTGAATATCCGAGGTTGCATTATGAGCAATATTGTATGAATGGGAGATTACATTGTGAAATGTATAGTATTCTGCAACTGCTAAGAGGTTGGAAGGGACGAGAGGGGAAATGAGGTTGCTGCTGAGGTTTTTACATAAACAACCAATTATTAAGTTGTGACTTTAGGCCCTTTGCAGCCTGTCACAGAAAAACAGTTTCTTTAATTTGGTCTACGCAATTTTAATTTTATTTAATATGAAGAAATAAGAGATGGCTGAAGACATTTGCACAGTACTGTACTGTATATAGCAGCACAATTGCACATTTAAGCAAGTTGCTGAATAGCTTAAGTTAAGCTCAGAATATGGTGATGTATCTGTATAGTGATGCACCGATTCATTATGCGTTCATTGGTATCAGTCGATATTCACTTTGTTAAAGGAAAAACCGCCAAATAAGATGAGATGACAGTGGCCGATGTTTATTTGTTTTGCCTTATTAATACCCAGCTGCAGTTTCATGCAAGAAACAATAGGTGCTATAATATCTTTCATTCCTGAGATAACACTTGCATATGGTTTATTTTCATGTAAATGCTCGGAGAAAGATCAGCGATATGCACTTTGTAAGACATTTTGAGTAACAAGACGAGTTACCTCAAGCAGGGATTTTGTATGTAATGTTTCTAATTTATGGTTAATTTATGTTCCATAAAATCTTTTGGGCTGCATGGTGGTATTGTGGTAAACACAGTGACCTCGCACCCCCCCAGGGTTTAGGGTTCGAGTCCTACTTTTGGGTCTGTATACATTGGAATTCCCATTGAATTTCTCCGGGTAATCTGGTTTTCTTCCAGAGACATCCAGGTTAATTGACATCTCTACTGTACATTGCTTATAGTGTGTGAGTGAGTGTGTGCATGTTTGTGCCCATCCAGAGTGTACCCTATAGTGCCCTGAGTCCCCTGGGATAGAATCCAGGCTTCTCGTTACCCTGTACAAGATACACAGTGTAGTATAAGAAGAAAAGGAAAAGGAAAAGATTTTTGTTGGCCTATGTAAGGACTGAATTCTTCTTATTTAATTATGCAACTGTAAAGGAGGTTAGAATGCATTATAAAGTTAAGTTATTGTTCCCAAGATGTTGTGAGTTTAAATCCCAGGACTGTCATAAAAACTCTTGTTAGGTTTTTGTCCTCACTGGTTGAATTGCATTATCTCTATATGAGTAAATGTAAAGTGTTGAGTAAACCGAATCGTGATGGCCCGACATCATGATCATCAATGATCCTTAAAGTCCGTGGTGTAACATACTCACTATCCTGAGTCGAGGCTTGCAGCAGTAGCAAGGCTCCTGCCAGACAGCGCATTAGACAAATAATGAAAAAGAAAAGAGCTGGCTGTGTGCTCGGTGTCGTAACCCTCACATCTGCAACACACACACACACACACACACACACACACACACATGCACGCAAAAAAAAAAAAAAAATCAACATCACACTCTCATCACACTGTTTGACAAGGATGACACCAGTGTTTAAATCTGAAAAACTGGAATTAAGATCATTTTTAGGAGGGGAGAGAAAAGGACATGGTGTGAAGTTTTTCACTCCTTAGTTATTTCATACTCACAAGCATGCACACACATACACACATACACAGTCTTCTCCTAGTTCTTATCTCTAGCTGTGCTTGTCCAATATGAGAGGTACGCGTTTGGTTATGATCTCCACCCAGGAAGCGTAGATATTGTCTGGTCTCAGAGGACCATCTCTGGGCCGCACGAACTCTGAGGTCTGGAGCCGATAAGCAGGAGCATAAACGTGGCTGAAGGATGAAACTGTGCATCCAGTTGGATAACCGAGTCTGCAAAGGAACAGGGCAGGAGGAGAGGTATTCAGATAGCACGCAGTCAGGGGACGCGATGACTGTCGGCAATCTCCAGCCTCTGCAGCATGATACTACACATGCCTGCCTCCCTGTTCAACATGAAACCTCATTGTTCACACTCTCAAATATGCTCAGCACTCACGACACGTCAAAATCATTCATGCACACAACGGTTTTCATTTATCAAGCTGAATATGAATACTATGATGAATAATATATCCGTAAATCCTTAAAAGGAACTTCTACACAAGACATGTAGAGTTTCTGAAAATAGAGTTGAAAAACATTCATATCCTGTGGGAATTTGCATGACTTGCGATCTGAAGGAGACGTGGATCTTGATTAATTCCTGAAAAATATGTCAGTTGTTTTATATTGATGACTTAAAATGAAGTGACCCAAAACAGAATAATTAAATAAGATATGCTACCATATATATTGACAAAGGTATTTGGTCAAACCTGCTAATTACTGAATTCAGCTGTTATTCCCCTTGATGGACAATGCTACGCTTCCAACTTTGTGACAACAGTTGGGGGAAGGTGATTTTCTATTCCAACATCACTGTCTCTCAGTGCACAAAAACAAGCACTATAAAGGCATGATTTGATGAGTTTGTGTGGAAGAACTTGACTGGACCTAACATAGAGCCCTGACCTCAACCCCATGGAGCACCTTTGGGATGAACTGGAACGGAGATTGCGAGCCAGGCCTTCTTGTCCAACATCAGTGTCTGACCTCACAAATGCTCTACAGAATGAATGGGCACAAATTCCCACAGAAACACTCCAAAATCTTGTGGACGGCCTTCCAAGAAGAGTGGAGGCTGATATAGCTGCAAAAGGGGGACCAACTCCATATTGAAGTGTATGTATTTGGCTAGAGGTGGCATGGTGGCTTAGTGGTTAGCAATGTCGTCTTGGACTTCCAGGGATTGAGTTCAATTCCCGCCTTGGGTCTGTGTGCATGGAGTTTGCATGTTCTCCCTGTGCTTGGTGGGTTTCCTCTGGGTACTCTGGTTTCCTCCACAAATTGCATGTAGTGTGTGAATGAGCGTGTTAGTGTTTGTGTATGTATATGTGTCCCCTTCGATGGATTGGCACCCTGTCCAGTGTGTGCCTTGCCTTCTGCCCCATGTCTCCTGGGATAGGCTCCAGACCCTCCCTGACTCTGTATACAGGATACATTGGTATAGACAATGATGAGACAATGAGTATTTGGATACAATGTCCTTGCAGGTTTGGCCGAATTATTTTGTCCATATAGTGCACCTTTCGCCAGACACAGGAAGGTGTCCAAACACTACTAATTTTCAGATTACTTGAGAGTGCAATGATAAAAATGTAGGCCCATATTAAAAATTTGAATTTAAAATGGCAATTTATAAAAATTTGACCATATCAATTCTTAAATGTCTTTGTATTAAAGAAAAAAATGCATCCACCATACAACCGTTATACTCCTTATAGAAAATAAGGTGTTATTTAAGACAGAAATGAAAGACTATTGCAATAGACAAAATGCGTTCACACATATAAACGTTCGGGGGAGTTACGTCTGCTTTAGGATGTGTCTCCAGGAAGGAACACAGCGGATAAGCAATGCTCCCTAGAGAGAGAGTGTGTGTATTTCAGGGGGTGAGAAGGGATACTTCAGTGAGGTGTTGAGCAATGCACTTGTGTATCAATCACTGCCAAGCCTCCTTATGTACTGACATGGACACTCAATGACACACACAAAGTACCTTAGTGCTAAAAACCTTTGTTATATCAGATGTAATCTACGAAGCTCTACCTCACAGGTTTGATGACATTTGCTTTAATTTTTCAGTTTTGTGCTAAAGATATGAAACTAAGAAGCAAAGATCATTTGTATGACTAAATGTCTTTCCTTTGAGTTAATTCACAAATTTCATAAAGCTTTTCTAAATAATTTCATTAGGCTTAATGATGGATGGATGGATTGATGGATGAGTACTTTATTAATACCAAAAGGAAATTTTAAGGATAGCATTTTAGTAAACATGAATGAATGGCTTTAATGTAATATGGTTATTAGGATAAGTATTGGGTTTCATGTACAATTTTGTAAAAAAAAAAAAATAAAAAATTCACCATACACACACAGTACAGACACTTTATACATTAAGAATTGTAACACTCATAAAAAGCATGCAAACTAAACATACCCTGCTATACACATACACACAAAAACTCATATTCTCTAATATTTTGTTGGAAGACCTTTAGCTGTGATTCCGCAAACATTCACTGTGGCATTGTTTAGAAGAACTTATGCAGTGTCGCAACATTCATTTCTGAATTGCATTAACTTTTGGCAGAGATCTTGTATTGATGTCAGGACAGTCGAACCAGCCCATAAAGTTTTCTTCAGCACTTCCCAAATAAAAAATGGGCTTAAGGTCAGGACTCGGTGGTTGCCAGTTCATGTGTGAAAATGGTTCCCCATGCTCCCAGATCCACTCTTTCACAACATGAAGTCCTGGAATATGCTTGTGCCATGTGATAGAGGCGATAACCTGGTCATGCTGTTCATTCAGGTCGTCGGCTGACTTTGTTTTATTGCCACACAACGTTGCTGAGTCTAGACACCACCAAGTGAAGCAACTCCAGATCATAATACTGCCTCCAGAAGCTTGTACAGTGGACACTATGCGTGATGAGTGAATCGTTCATGCACTTCCCTTCTTACCCTGATGCTCTGGAAAAGGCTCGATCTGGACTCATCAGACCACATGACCTTTTTTCCATTGGTCCAAAGTCTTTGTGCGTACTAGCAAACTGAAACTTTTTTTTTCCTGATCAGTTTCACTAACACTTTTTTAAAATTATAACCACACAGTGTAGTCCCAATCCTGTGAGTTCTTGTGACATTGTGTGTGAAAATGCTCTTACTTTCACTATTAAACATAGCTCTGATTCAGATTCTGGCTGTCCTTTTTTTCCTACAATGCAACTATTTTTTTTTCTCCAATTTTATTTGACAGGTCAGCATTACCCTTCCAGGTTTTAATAAATGTGTTGGACAGTTTTTAACTAAATTCCAGTAATTTCAAATTTCCTTAGTTGGGTGTTATTTGTTTGTTTGTTTATTTATTTGTTTGTTTGTTTGGTCCAAGCCAATACTGTAATTTGGTCATTCTGAAATTACAGAAACTTTTTAGAAATTTGGCTTAGGCAGTGTACTGTATTATTGCAATATGAACTTCCTCTACTGAAAGCATTCAATCCACAACTAACTGTTTAGAAATTTAGGAGAAATAAAAACATCTTCATGTTTAAGTTCCTGCTGTCACTTCAGATTAATAGAATTTGATATAGTACTCGTTTAATTAATTATTAATTATGTGGTGATCTGCCAACAAGTCTTTGGATTTTATGATTAGAAGAATAACATAAGATGTTTCTTTTGCAAGGAGCTTACTCTCCTCTTTATAGCATTTACAGCATAAAATAATCAAGATAATAAAAATCATTTACTATTTTATGAATGAAATTGCTATACAACAATCAAGATTAAGTATAAACAATTTTATTCTTCAAAACCTGTTGGAACTGGTAGTAACTTTTGCTGCGGGTCACTCGCTCAGCCCATGCCTGCTTGATTGCTTCCTGAAGATCGTGTTTTTTTTCTTTCTTGATTTTCTCCCTAATTTAGTCGTGTTCAATTCCTTCCTGTCACTAGGGGGCTCCCACATTATGCTACTACTATCACTGAGGGCCGAAGACTATCACGTGTTTCCTCCGAACCACGTGACGCCAGCCGGCCGCATCTTTTCGAACCGCTCGCTCACGCACCGCTGGGGCGGAGTAACACACTCGGATGACGGCGCTATCCGCTCCTTCTGCTCGCGTGAGCTCACAGACGCCCCTGATTGGCTGAAGAGCCGTGATTAATGTGGGAGCACTAAGCACTTCTCATCCCTCCCCTCTCGGCCAATCAGCTCTCTCTCTAGATCTCCTGCTGTGAGATGCTACAACATCACCCGGGAATCGAACTCGCGATCTCCAGGTGGTAGGGCGAGCACTTTACCACTGCACCACTTGGAGGCTTGGATGGGTTTTTTTTTTTTTTTTTTTTTGACTGCCGCTGACTTCTTCATTGTTGAACAGGTTTCTATTGAGTTTAAGTCTGGAGATGACCCAGGTCAAGACTCCATGAGCTGAATTTCATTTGCACATAGCCAGTTTTTCACTAGTTTTTCAGGTAATTAGCACAAATCTTCAGATAGATAGGCTAGAACTAAGTAGTGAAATCAGCCATTTTGCCACAATGGGAATTATAGCACATGGCATATTTTGTCTTAATACTTTGTACTTTGTGCTTAATATTGTATTCCTGTCACTTGTCCAGTGGTTTTCCAGATCAAGTCTCTGACCAGGAGATAACATTTATTTTTTTATTATTATTTTTTTAAAGCAATTTATTCAAATACAGTTTCCATTTCTTCAAGTCTTCTGCACCTGGAAATAATATTTCCGTATTTATGACTGTATTTTCAACAGTATTACAACATTTCTCATAATGATTTCTCAACACTGGAACCTGTCCAATGTAACATAAAAGTATGCAGTGAAGCAAACTAATTTTCAAACTCAGTTCATCTGACTCGACCTAGCGTTCAACGCTAAAGCAGATTTAGCAATCCCCAAAATATGTGTAGTGTGTGAAGTGTGTTTGTGTTGGTTCTTTTTGCTTAGTCTGGACCAGAGTATCTATAGTAAAGTAGGGGAAAAACACAGAAGCCGTGTGTTTGGGTTGTAAATCTATTCACTGTTTCTTGCGCTTTTTTTTTTTTTTGCTTTGCGTTTCTTTTTTTTCCCTCATCTGCTCTCTTTCTCCGGGTGTATATGAAATGACTTTCACAGACATTTACTGTATATGACTGAAGTAAATATTAAGCAAGTTAGGGTAATGAAAATGAAGTAGAAGGTGTTGGGGGGAGTTGAGAAGCAGTGGTAAGGTAAGGTGTGTGTGGGTGAGTGTGTGTGGTGGCGGTGGGGGAGTCTTTGCATAATCCATCACCCTAATGGTAGTGTGGTGGTCCTTATCTCTCTTCCTCCTAATTAAAGATAATAAACCCACACACTCTCTTTTCTTTGCCTGTACACTTACAGTCTCTCATTTATCACACACACACACACACACACACACACACACACACACACACACACACACACACACACACACATGTGTAAAAGTTGGCCTAATGCATATATGCACTCACTCATAACAATTAGCTCACTCATCCCACTCCGTCCACCGCTAGTACACACACACACACACACATGAAAAATTTTAAGTGAAAAAAAAAAACCCAAAAATATGCTGTCCGTGTTATTTTACCCAGATATCCACTTTAAGAAAAAACAAAATATTGAAAATGATAGATAGATAGATAGATAGATAGATAGATAGATAGATAGATAGATAGATAGATAGATAGATGACCAATAATCATGTGCATGGAGTTTGCATGTTCTCCCTGTTCTTGATGGGTTTCCTCCGGGTGATCCGTTTTCCTCCCACAGTCCAACGTCATGCAGGTAAGGCTAATTGGCCCTCCCAAATTGCCCATAGTGGATGAATGAGTGTGTGTGTGCGTGCCCTGCGATGAATTGGTACCCTGTCCAGGGTGTACCCTGCCTCATACACTAAGTGTCCTGGGATAGGCTCCAGGTCCCCTGCGATCCTGAATACAGGATAAAGCTGTATAGATGATGAATGAGTGAGTGAGTAATTGGTTCCAGGGAATGGAGGTATTCATTATGCCCATAATCTACGGTTCCATTTTTGTGTTCCTGTGCACCCCATTGAAGGTGTACCCCACCTCGTGCCCTGGGATAATCTCCAGGCCCCATCCGACCCCACACACGATAAGCAGTATGGAAACTGAATGAATGGTTCCAGGTTAGGTGGAGTTTCAGCTCATTGTGGCAAAACAAATAGCTAGCACTCATTCTCACACTAAAATATGCTGCGCTGTTTTCCGAACAGTCCATTAAAGAAAGTGATCAAGCTCTGGGGACTTTTTCGGGCGCTCTTTAAAAACAACTCTATTTTCAGCTGCATGAGACAAACCTCACTGAAAAGGACGAGTCTGCAAGTGAAGAACAGACGCACACAGGAACCAAGCACTGGATACGGCTTGGCTGCAGTTATGAAAACATTTTACAATCAAAAACATGGACAGCAGAGTTTTTATTCAGACAGCAAGAGTGTAAGTGCATCTGCTTACAGTATTCATCTTATTACCCTCTCAAATGATAATTCTTTAATAATCATAATCATTGTTTTTGCATTACGGTGTGAAAACAGTTAACAGCTAATGTGCTGCTAAACATACTTTTGGCACAAAAGTGACATTTTTGGAATGTTCCAAAAGCCATATATTCAACACAAAGTTTCCTGGAAATCATCTGAAAAAGAAAAAAAGGTGTGTGTTTTCTTTCAGTTTTGTAAGTTTAACTTTCAGTTTCCTTGGTCACCTTGAATGAACAAACTTTGAACTGCAAATTAAACAAAGTTATTGATGTATTCATGAAATTAGTATTGTTTAAGAGCAAAATGCAGCCAATTTCAGCAAATAAGTGTTTTTTTTTTCAGTATTATTACATACAGTTGAATGGTGAAGAAGGCAGGAGCAGTCAGGAAGCTGCTTCTGTACATGATCTTCAGGAAGGAATCAAGCAGGTATGGGTTGAGCGAGTGACACTAGAGTACTGCAGATGTCTTTTTGATCTATGTCCAGTTGGATGCAGCGGTTTTGGAAGAAGAAAGGACTTCATACTGAATACTGATTATTGTATAGCAATTTAAAAAATAATAATAATAAAATAAAATAATTATTGTCTAGCAATAACATATGTAATTATAAAAAAAAAACATGGACTTTTTACTTTTTTCTTTTACTAACCCTACCTTTGGCCACCAGTGTAAGATGGGGCAACAAATTTTGGTATTTAATGTTTAGAGTCCAGGTTAAAATAGGATTAAAAAAAAAAAAAAAACTTTTTTGGCATTAAAATGGTTAAATGGCATCACATTCATAGAACAATCAAATAAATTTATTGTCTTTTTGTATTATAATTTTTTTTAATTAAAAATTACACATACAGATCGTTGGTCCTGCTTTGTATAATTTGCATCTGGCCAGCACCAGAAGTAATTATATCTTGTTTATTAAGTGATTAAATGCAGCTTTGTTTTGGACAGTCAAAATGTAAAATTCTTTCCATGACAGATTGTTTCTGGTTTTCTTAGCTTTTAAGTCCTTTTTAGTCATCAGAATTTTTTTCCCTCAGTTTTTCTTTGCTGCCATGTCCTTCAGTTCAGCTATACAGAAAATGTGATTTATTTAGTTATAACCTAATTCCACAGATTTAAAAGGGTACATACTTTCCAGGATGTCAGGTTATGGGTTTGGGTGTCAAAAAAAGGTTATAAGCAGATTCCAAATATACAGTATCATATTCAAAACCCCAATCTTATAAAATCACTAATCTACAAAAAAGTTTAGTGTTGAAACCACCTGATAAAGTATTTATGCATAGAGTTTCAGCCTGCTAGGTAAAGCAATACATACAGTACTGTTGAAACGTCTTGAGCGACTGATGTTGATTAAATTTTAAAAATGTAAGAGTGCTTAAAGATAAAGTTTAAAAATCGGTTGTTTATGTAACAACCACAGCAACAGCCTCATTTCCCTTTCGTTCGTTCCAACAACCCAGCCTTCAGCATCAGCAGTACACTAATCACCGGCCTGATCATCTGTCATCATCTGCACCTGTTTCTCACTGGTTCATGCCTTAAGGTTGATGTTTTTTTATTCTCGATTGGTTCATAGGTGACTGTGTGGCTTAACAAACAAAAAACATTCCTCTGAAGCTTCTCAGGTACAGGGACTGAAAATGAGAGGCAAAAAAGATCTTGCCAAAAATGAGAGCCACAAAAGTCCTTCAGAAAACATCCAGACGTTTTCCTTAAGACTATATTAAAAATGCAAGACAGCCTGACTCTTTGGAAGCAAAATATCAGGAAATGAGGGGGGCTCAATATATTTGCACAGTACTATAGAAGATGGGCTTACAGAAATGTTTTTGTTATTTTAACTAACCACATGGATATTTTTATAAAAAAAAATTTTTATCTAAATGTTGCAGATTTTCAACCCTAATTTTAGTTGTAGCCAATTCCCACCCATCAAGGCTGCAATTATCAACTTGAATAATAAATGCTCTCTTAATCACCCCATATATGCAGGAGGCTGCAGCATCGTCCTGGGATTCAAACTTGCGATCTCTGGATGATACGGCGAGTCTATTACTGCTGCACCACACTATAAAAGAATTTTATAGCTAATTATTTTTGTCACCTGGTTGTCATAACAGCTGCAGCAGCATACAGACGAGTTAACATCACCATACTGTACGCCTTGCCTACTTACATTAAATGACAGTTATGACACTTGGCAGACACCCTTATTCAGAGCTTTATATATTCTTACATTTTATTCAATTTCACATTTGAGGGTTAAGGGCCGTACTCAAGGGCCCAACAGTGGCGACTTACTGGTGCTGGGGTTTGAACCTGAGACCTCCTGATCAGTAGTTCAACACCTTAACTACAGAGCTCCCCCTGCTCACAGTCTGAAATCGTGGATATTCAGAAATAGAAGTATTTACATTTAGGATTACTGAAAGCATTTTAGAATCTTTAAGCTTTAAAATCTCTGAGCTTCTGGTGGACCAGTGATTTGCTAAAAGAGTTATTCACCTGCAGGCAAAATTTTGTTGTTATGTATTATAAGATCCCTGAACAAAAGAATTAAAGTCTCTGTGAATACATCTTCAAAAATTTTAAGTAAATAAATAAATAAAACCTGCATTTTAATGCCATAGTTAATGATATAGATTATTATTTTTCAATAAACATGCAGTGTTATTTTTTTTGCTAGCTTTACTCTAAGCTAGTTTCCTAGCAGCTCACTAGCCAGCTAGTTAAATATAAAAATGAACCAATTATTAAATCCATATTTTTTTATCATTTTTATGAATGTGATCATAATCAAGACTCTGGAACTAAAATCCTCATTTTAAGCTAGTTTACTCCATCTACTGTAGTAGCGTCTGTCGTCTAACTAGGGACCATGAAGGCCAAGGTGACTACTGTAATTATTCCCATTTTTTCGACCTTGGTAGGACCTCCGACATTCAACACATGCATCCACACTTTACGGGCAATTTGCGAATACCAATTAGCTTAATCCGCACGACTTTGGACTGTGGGAGGAAACCGGAGAACCTGGATGAAACCCACCAAGTACGGGGAGAACATGCAAACTCCATGTACACAAACCCTGAGGCAGGAATCCAACCAAGGCGGAGCGGGGAGACCGAGCCAAGCTAGTTTACTAGTGGTTAGTGAGTTAGCTACCTAGCGTAACGATGCACATTCATACACATTCATACACTCTATTCATATAGAGACACTCTTGGTGCATTGTATTAGTCTCACAATATTAACTAGTTTAATGTTGTAAGTAGATGTTTTTTTAATGGCTTAAAGATTAAATCTTATTGCGTGAGTAGGAATATAATGTGTTTTTTTCTTTCAAAAAGGGGACAGAGAAAGAGAACGAGAGAGAGAGAGAGAGAGAGACTGACCCTTACTTTTTGAACAGGAAACTCCAGAGATTCTTTCGCACTCGGGTCAGTTGCGTATCTGACACATTTCGATTGCTATTTGTTGTGAGCTGATAAACACTCAGGTTTGAGGAGCAGTGATGTGATGTTGATGAAAAGTCTCACAGAGGACGTCTTTAAGCTCGTGGCTTGTTCCTTCATTATGGTTACTAATGAGAGCTGCTGTAGTGATGATGAAGGATCTTTTCCTGGGAATCTTTTCCCCCCA
>JAAGKR010005737.1:33125-48466 GCA_011419295.1 Clarias macrocephalus
AATACCATTTTGTTTATTATTTTGGCCTGGGTCCACCCTGAATCTGATCCTCCTCCTGTGTGTGTGTGTGTGTGTGTGTGTGTGTGTGTGTGTGTGTGTGTGTGTGTATTTTTTATTTTTTTTTGTAAAGCCATACAAACCTCATTATTTCATCAGTTAATGCCTGGATCTAGTTCTTTCTGCCATATACCACCAATTCCATACAGTTTAAAATAGAACCCTGAACCATTCTTTTCCTGTACAGCCCGACACTAGACTGGGACGTGACGCCATATTTAAGTGGCCACTTTGATTTTCAATCACAAGAAAGAAAACAGCTTTATTATTCAAAGGTGTTCCTTCAGTTAAAAACAACTAGTTTGAGATTTATATCTGCTTATCTTTTTTGAACTACACTAGAATGCCTCATCCCACACCGCTGTTAAAAAAAAAAAAGTCACTCTGTAACTTTTACTCTGAGTAAATTCTTTATGAGCTACTTTTACTTGAGTAGGTTTTTATAATGGTAACTTTACTTGTACTTCAGTAAACATTTCACTGAAGTAACAGTGCTTTTACTTGCGTATAAAATTTTAGTACACTTTCCACCTCTGTATAGTACATACCATAATGTTACCATGGTGATCCAGACATTACCATAGTAGGCACTATAGGACTTTATAAAGTTCCAGGGTTGGTACTAATGCACTATAGGAAGTGTGTACTACAATACTTTGGTGAATACAGTGGAACTTACACAGTGGCTACCAAAGTTAACTATTATGGTCTGTTTGTATATAATGTGCAATATTAGATATGTTAGTACAGTACATACTGCTGGTATGGTATAGCACAGGCAGGAACATATTACACAGAGAAAATGGCATGTATTAGAGGAAGCATAAATGATAACAAGAAGTAACATTGAATTGAAATATATATGATCAAAATGGGCAACATTGTCTGTTGAAATTGATGATAATATAATTATAATTAAACAGCATCGCAGCTACACAGCTGCAGGACTTGCCATCCACCCGGCTGCTATCAGTTTATTTAGTAAAGAGAGAGATGGAGAGAGGGATGTGAAAAGGGTGTTTGTGAAGACAGAGACTCGTCTCTATAAACATTTCATCCTGTCTCCCTTTCTCTCTCAGTCCAAACACAGCGCAGTACCACACCTTCAGAGTGTCACTTTACATCCTGGCATTGCTCGGATTTTCTGCTGAGTGTGTGTAATGTGTGTGTAATGTGTGCATGAGTGTGTGCATATGCCTGTGTGTGTGTGTGTGTGTGTGTGTGTGTGTGTGTGTGTGTGTGTGTGTGTGTGTGTGTGTGTGTGTGTGTGTATGTATGTATGTAAGGGGGCGGTCCTGTGGCTTCTGTCAAACGCTTCATCTGTGTATGAGCTCTGGAAAGGCGCTATATAAATAAAAAATATTATTATTATTATTATTATTATTATTATAATGTGGTGTGTAAAGGCAAGTAGCAACTGGGTTACACTGTATTTTGTGTGTGTGTGTGTGTGTGTGTGTGGTAGTTTATAAGTGACAGAGGTGCGGCTGACTGTTCTGGGAAGACTGGCTGATGTAAACACATGGAGGTTCCCAGTTCTGTGTTTACGGTTAAAAGTGAGTCGGCGCTCTCCTCACACACCCCCACACCCCCCACACACACACTCACACACATATCTTCAACACACAAGCATAATTCCTTCTCCCTTAGATATTTATGTTTGTCATAATGTACACACACACACACACACACACACATCTTACACGCATACAAACATTTTTTTTCTTAGGTATCCCTGATTACCACAACTCTCTCTCTCTCTCTCTCTCTCTCTCTCTCTCTCTCTCTCACCATGACACACACAGCAGGTGTGTAGATTACTGCAGTCAGATTCATTTAAAAGTGTATTAAAATAGTAATTGCTTGAATTCAGTGTTGTAAACGTTGCATGTCATATTTGCTTCATTTCCACTCTTCCCAGGATAGGATAACACACTGTGTGTGACCCTTGTCAGCATAACACACTTATAGAAGACAAATTATGGAATCAAGGGCTGATGATCATCTGTTGCTCATCTGAGGTTGTATTTGCTGAGACCCACTACATTCAGATGATTTTTATTATGTTTGTACACACACACACACACACACATATATATATATATATATATATATATATATATATATATATATATATATAAATTAAAAGAGGGGCACTAACTTTTACACAAGACTGTATGTGGGCGCTCCATAAAGATATTATTACCTCTAGTGGCCAAAGTGTGAACTGCACCAAGCACTGCTACAACTCCACTGGGACAGGAATCACACTGTTCCATGCCGGGGGAGGGGCAGTGAACAGGACATGTAATGACAAAGATAAGGTCAGGACGCAAACCTATCAAAGGACACAATCACACACAAACTTACCAAACATACCATGGGCAATTTGATAACACCAATCAATTCAATCTACACGAAAGGTCTGTAGGAGTGTCGGAGGAGACCAGTGTACCTGCAGGGAACCCAACAAGCTCAGGGAGAAGGTGCAAACTCCATGCACACACAACTGAAGACAAGATTCTTTTTTTAACTCTCTCTTACTCTCTGTCTTTCTCACTGTCTTACTCACACACACACACACACACATACACACACACACATGTCCCAATCTCTATTACACACTATCTCTCTCTGTCCTATTCACTCCTCTGCTGTCCTTGGCTTGCCTGCTGACTCAAACTTTTCCTCCTTATCTCGCTCTCTTTCCTCTTTCCCAGATGTAATAAAGACAAGATGCAGAGCTCTTAAACTCCCCTGCACTGTCTTTTTTTTTTTTTCAACGCTGCCTGGAATCCGGGGACAGTCGAGTCTTCATGTATTAAGAACGCGTATAAAACACGTATAAACAGCGGACAGCTCCCCAGAACTAATACTTTTCAAGAATGCGCTGTTGCTGATTTCCCAGCATTCGAGTCGTGTGATGTCTGACCAAAGTAAACTTGACGGCAATGTCTCATGCTCCGCCTTTCCCTGTTTACAGCTCATGCCATTACCTCAGAACGTGTTTATCAGACCAAACAACCTATAATACGTCATGCCTATGAAACGTCTTTCGCTCTACGCCGGATATCAGGATGTCCATATGCGACTGATTTCGCTTTTAAAAGCGTTCCTAAGTGTTTTGCTGAAGCTCAGACGCTCCCCTCTGAGAGCCACCAAGCACTCGTTTCTCCTGCGCCTCTTCACTTACCCTAAACACTCCCCTCCAAAGGCAGGCCTGTAAGACCCCTGCTCCCAGCCCGGGATGACCCTGTGCCCCTCTTTACAAGAATTATATGGACAGAGAGCAGTTTCAAGATGATATATGTTTGTTTTCTTGCAAATTGAGTAACAGCTCCAGAACTTCCTCATTCTGATCATGAGAGGAGAGGAAGAGAGAAGAGGGTACGAGAATAGACTTGAGGAAGGTAAAAACAAAGAGTTTTGCTCAGAGTTTAAAATCATGTGAGATTAAATTAGATTACCTGATATAAGATGAAATAAAATGAGAAGAGATCGAATGAGAAGTAAAAGAGAAGAGAAGAGCAGAAAGCAGTAGAGGAGATAAAATGAGAAGAATAAGATAAGGTGAAGTGAGAAGAGGAAGAAAAAATTAAAAAGGATAAAAGGTACAAGAAGGTAAGAAAACCTGAGAAAAGAAGACAAAAAAGAACAAAGTAGTGGTAAATGAGAAGGGAGTAGACAGGAGGAAATGAAAGGAAAAGTGAGGACATGGGAGTAGACATCAAGAAAGTAGAGAAATAAGAGTAAAGGAAAAGATATCAGAGTGGAGGAAAGCCGAGAAAACAAGAGAAAGTAGGAGAAGAGATAAGCAGAAGGCAAGACAGAAGAGGAGATAAGTCGAGTACAGAAGTACAGAGAGAAGAGCATATGCAAGAGCAGAGGACATAAAAAGCGTAGACAAGAGAAGAAAAGATAGAGGAGATGTAAAGAGATAGAATGAGAAGAGCTCAGATGAGGAGACAAACGTTAAGACAAAAAAGATGAGGATATGAAGAAATGTTAGTTATGATGAGAGAACAAAAGAGCAAATAAGCAAACAGTGGCAAGAGGAGGAAAAAGATAAAGAAATAAAAAGAAGAAATGAAAAAACAAGGAATCAAAACAAAGCAGAACAAAAGGAGAACAAATGAAAAGATAATAAAAAAGACTGGACATGAAGAAAATGTCTATCTAATCATTTTGATTCATGCACACTCACATTTCATACAAACTTCCATAATTTTCTTTTGATTGTGTAAAGCTGCTTTGCGATGATGACAACTGTTAAAACCTCTATACAATACATTTAAATGAAATTGAAGAAAAAGAATACAAGTGAAGGAAATGAGATTGAGATTGCGTGAGACAAGACAGGGTATGTAGAGCAGCAAAGAAACTATATTGGGAAAAGAAGACGAGACAAGAAGAGAAGAGACAAATGAAAAAATTCAGAGAAGAAAGAAGAAGCTAAAAAATGAGAAGATAGAAGAGAAAAGAAAAAAATGAGAAAATAGGGAGGGGAAAAAGGATACAAGAGAACAAAAGAAAAGAGAAGAAAATAGAGAAAAGAAGAATTGAGGGCAGAGGAGACAAGAGAAAAAGAATAACCCAAAAAATTAATAGAACGCGGAAAAAGGCAAGAAACGAAAAGAGAAGAGAAGAGAAGAGAAGAGAAGAGAAGAGAAGAAGGAAATGAGACAAGGTGAGAAGATAAGATACCAGAGGTAAAAAAGAGATGAGGCAGGAAGACAAGAAAAGAGAAGCAAAGAGAAGTGAAAAATGAGGAGATGAGACAAGATGACAAGATACTAGAAGGAGAAGAGAAGAGAAGAGAAGAGAAGAGAAGAGAAGAGAAGAGAGGAGAAGTCATGTTCTCAGGCTGACCTTTCTCAGGACTAAAGGGAGTGACAGAGCATGTGTTTATTCTCTGTGCTGCCTGTTTATGTATCTTCTATCTCAATGAGCGCTGCATTATTTCTCTCAGGAAGAGAATTTCAATGACATTAAGCTCTATTTTATAGTCTATAAACACACTTAAGACTCTGAAGGCTGCAGCGGTGGGGAGGAGACGTGGGGGCAGGGTACACGGTGTGTGTGTGTGGGGGGGGGGGGGGGGGGTGGATTTGGGGACGTCGCTTGTGGTCCGACACTGGTCTAACCTGCTTTAAATCTCAGGCTTTATAGTAAACAGCTCGGGACATCTCTACAGGCCTTTTCCAAGCAGAATTTATTTTATTTACATCAGTATATTTCTGCCAGAGTGGCCCTCAAGATCTCACAAAGCCTATCTGGTAACTAAGGAAGAGCAAACAACAGCACTGAATCATTCTAAAGCTATTGTGTTGTTGTGCTTGGGAAACGTCCAGTTCAGCGAAATAGAGATAGAGAGAGAGAAAGAGAGAGAGAAAGGGCATAAAAAGTCCAAACATCCAAATAAGTGAACTGCAGATGCCTCTGTAAACACATTCTTATAAATAAAAAAAGAAAGAGAGAGCAAGACTAAAGCAATGTTGCATATCTCTTGGGAAACTCACTGATTAAATCCTCATAAAAGGATACGTTCCTTTTCCATCTGTTTAAACGACAGTCTGTTATCAGAGATGCACAGGACACACCATCCCCGACTTCAGTTCATTCACTAAAGCGTTCCTGGACTCCTGCTCCCATTCATGGTCCACTAGGACAGCTGAGAACCCTCAGCACAAGGCTCTCGTCTCAGCCACGTCAAAATCGCCACTTTCAATTCGCCTGTCACCTCTCCAAAAACCGCAAACCACAAACAACGCACTCGGACCAGATGTGTCCACTTTGGACAAAAAAAAAAAAAAAACTGCTGACCTTCTAAACTGGACGTGAGACAGGACAAAATAAACACAGCCGTGGAAAGCTGTGAATAAAGATGGTCTTAGGGCTACGTACCATCACAGGAACGGTGTCAGAAACAAACCTCTAAGTGGTGTTCTGGAACGGTGTTGGATTTAAGGGTGCGTGGAGAAAGCCCAATTTTCACTTAAGTGTAAGTGGAAATGGTGCAGTTGTAGTTGGAGTCGAGGTACTGCGCTTTGTAAACACATCTAAGCAGAACATTAGGCCTGTGTAATCCATCAAAAAGACATTTTTTTTCATATGTAAGCTTGAATAATACAAAGGACAACAGAAAATCTAAACACATATTCCTCAAACGATTGTTTCTTTTAGTTTTGATGACATTAGGTTGAAATCATTGAAGTCATGCTGATTCACAGTGGATTCACCAGGGCATACTCCAGTCCCTTACAGAAAAACCATAAACACTCATGGGCCACTTCATTAACTACACCTTGCCATTGAACCCTATATTATATTCAGAACTGCCTTAATTCTTCATGGCTGAGATTCAACATGGTGCTGGAAACATCGCTTAGAGGTTTTGGTCCATATTGACATGATGGGATACGAATCTTCCGTCCCACCACATCCTGAAGGAGCTCTATTAGATTGAGATCTGGTGACTGTGGTGACCATTTGAGTACAGTTAACTCATTGTCATGTTCAAGAAACCAGTTCAAGATGACTTTATCTTTGTGACATGACGCACTTTTCTGTGGTCATAAAGGGATGGACATGATCAGGTAAAGTATGCTGTGGCATTTAAACCATGCTTAATCGGTACTAAGGGGCCCAAAGTGATACGAGGCAGGATGGATCCATGGTTTCATGTTGTTTATGCCAAATTCTGACTCAACCATCGAATGTTACAGCAGAAATGAAGACTTATCAGACCAGGCAACATTTCCCCAATATTCTACGTCCAATTTATGTAAACCCATGTCAATTGTAACCTTAGTTTCCTGTTCTTACACATACTCTCACTCAAACACTCATTCACACACTACGGCCAGTTGTGGGAACGCCAATTAGCCTAATCTGCATGTCTTTGGACTGTGGGAGGAAACCGGAGTAACCGGATTAAAAGAACATGCAAACTCCATGCACACAAAGATGGGAATCGAGCCTCGTATCCCAGGGGACTTAGGGCACGAGCCTGGGTACACACTGGACAGGGTGCCAGCCCATCTCTGAACACACATACAACCACACAGACGCACACTATGGGAAACTTGGAAATGCCACAGAATCTGATTGTCATGTCTTTGGACTGTGGGTGGGAACCAGAGTACCTGGAGGAAACCCACCAAGCATGAACTGAACATGCAAACTCCACACACACAGACCCGAGGCAGGGGACCCTACTTAATAAGTTAATTAAGTAAAATAAATTAATGTACAGTTTAAGTAAATATACTTTTACTCCTATATTGAAAGGTTCTCATTATATTCATTCACTTAGGGATGACTTAGAAACATAAGCAGTTGTACTTGAAACAAACATGATATTTTTAAGCATTTAATAAACTAACTTTTTAAATATCACATTCCCATATTAAAATAACAATACATATTAAGTAAGCAAAAGCAAGTAACACATTTAATAACCGTGACATTTTGAAGTATATAGACTGAAATAATAATTTTGTGTAAAAGTGAAGTGCATATTCTAAATTATATTTATAGAGTACATTTTTTTCTTTAGTATTAAGTAAACTGACTACCTGCAAAGTAAATTTGAAAGCGAAAAGGCTTTTTATATTATAAATGTTAACTTTCAAAATAATAATAATAATAATAAAAACACTATGACTTTTTACTTGTTTTTTTTTTTCTGGCACTATTGTTGTGTTAATCAGTTGTGTTTGTGTTTGTGTGCGTGTGAGTGTGTGTGTGTGCGTGTATGCGCGTAATTTTTTTCAAACATCAAGGTAAGTTCAGCTTCATTCCAGTTTGTTTAGTTAGCTAGCTTTTGTTGCTAATGTTGACTTCGCGCCCATTCTAAAGGGGTTGCTAAACCTTGGATTCTGTGTTTATGTTAATATTAAATAAAACTATATATGGAACAGAGATCCTGTGTGTTTGTTTGCACCGGTAACCGGCGTGTCATAAGCGTTCTGTGCCGAATGAGCAGTCATAATCAGCTTTTGTGTCATACTGTGAGTATGTCACTAAAGTAATGTTGGAGCAGCGTGAGGAGCGAGTTGACCACACACTCTGTTTACGCAGCCATAAAGATCTGAATGTTGTGTATAGGCCAATCTACGTTATGTGTACATGACTTTGAGATATTAGCCATAATTGTACTCAAGTTATCTGTTTTGAGATACGAGCCATACTTTTACTTACATTTATCTGTTTCAAGATATTAGCCATAGATTTACTCAGGTTACCTGTTTCAAGATATTAGCCATAGTTTTACTCAGGTTACCTGTTTTGAGATATTAGCTTTACTTACTTGTTAGCTGTTTTTAAATATTACCCACACATGTACTCGAGTTATCTGTTTATTTGCTTTATTTTTGTGATGTTGTTTTACATTTGTGTGCTTTACATTCATGAAAAAAAAATTTTTGGGGGAAAAAAAAAAAAGTATCTCCCGCTGCATTATCCACTGAGTCCGCCTTGCGGCGCAAGAACGCAAGCTCCCACACTTCCGCCCCCACAACAGGAAGTGACGTCACAAACACCAATGGCCGCTTGTCTGTTGCTATGTGTGAGCCAGTACGGAAAAGCCTTTGTTTAGTTTCGTGTCTCACAAGCGGTCTGTAGCTGTTTTTAATTCCTCATTTCCGCCGCGTAGAAATATTTCTGCACAAAAAAGCACTTCTTGGTTTTCAAGTAAGTTGTTTATTTTTTTTGGCCTGGTTTATAATAATAATAATAATAATAAAAAGCAAGCTTTTAGAGTTAGTAAGGCGTTAATAGCGGAATGGATGTCGCTTGTAATAAGAGAATCAGGTGTTAATAACGCGTTAATAGAAACGACAAGCTGTAAACAGTACGGGAGATTATTTTTTTATTTCGTTTTGAAAGATAGTAGCATATAAGATATCTAATGAAGACTAGAATAATGAACAAGAGCAGAGAGAAACGCACAATGTTTTGTTAAATAGCTAATAAGAATCAGCTACAGCTATATATATACACACATAAATGTCTGTTTAGGGGAAAGTGATTTCATTTCAGGACACTCATGCATGAGATGCAGAAACTTTAGTCCTTTGCAAACCTTTATTATTCTTATTATTAACCATATATTTTTGCTAAAGATACTGCAGGTCTGATTAGCTAGCAAAGCTAATGCTAACGTTTCCCTATTTCATGATGTTTCCTGCACTAATTCCAACACACACACACACACACACACACACACACACACTGTCAGTCTAAAGTTTGGACACACCTTCTAATTCCGTGGTCTTCTTTACAATGTAAAAAAAAAAATTCTAAAGGCTTCCAAATAATGCAATAATCTTGAAACCTATACACACTTCATATTCTAAGCTCTAATTTGAGAGGTGATTTCTCTAAGGAAGGGTGTGTTCGCACTTGTAGTTCCCAACTCTTGGTTCAGACCAAAGCATAAAATGATGCGTTGGTGTTTTTACCAATTTATAAAATGATGTTAGTCTTTCGGCTTCCCCCCCGTCAAGGGGTTCGCCACAGCAGACCATCTGATGTGCAAACAACTTTTTGAGCACAGGTTTTACACCGGATGCCCTTCCTGACATAACCGTCCTATTTTATTTATTTTATTGGAACCAGCACTGAATCCAGCAGGCGGGGTTTTGGGAGGCAGGCGAGAAACCTATTACCGAGCCACTAATGCCCCAATAGTTTATAAAAAAATATATATTGTTTTGCATAAATAAACAGCACACGCTCAACAATAGATAATAAGAATTTAGTTTTTTGTGACTAGATTTTTTCCAGTCTCCAGTGGCAACCGTTGTTCTCACAAAATATTGAATAGATAAATAAAGGAGGGGAATCACCAGTCAACTCCCGGTACGATATTATCACGATACCTCGGTGCAGCTTCAGTTAAAATTGCAATTATATAAGCATCACGATTTTATAAATATCCTGATTCGCTATTACATTTTTCCTCAATTTTGTTTTGTCCCTCAGTTTTAAACATTTTTAAAAAGTTTGACGATTAACTAAATGTAGTTCATTCCCTAAAACATAAATTTTCTCACATGCACACATTTAAACAACACAAACTTACTTTAAATACAAGAGTTTAACGTTTACATTTACAGCATCTGGCAGACGCCCTTATCCGGAGCGACTTGCATTTTATCACATTACACATCTGTAAACGTGTGTAACGACTGGGTTTAGACTAATTCTCTCACAGATCGGAGGCTTTTAATGCATGTGATTTTTGGCCAGTCAAACTGAAAACCAGTCAGTTCTGGTCATTGCCCGATCGACCGGTTCATCTCTATTATAAATGCAAAAATATTTTTTATATTTTGGAGTCAGTGTGGCGGTATGTGAATCGATCCCCCCCCCCCCCCCCCCATCTCTAATGAGCAGTGATCTTTAATCCAATGATAGACTTGAAACTCAAAGTCTTGGTTCTCTAACTAACAGAGCAACCACACCAGAGTTTATTTTAATCTAACCATGATTTTCCTGGCATGGTCTTACTGAGAGCCATTTTCGTCATGGTGCTTGATGGTGTTTGCAAATGCACTTGATGATCCTGTTCTTGCAAGAACTATTCCAAAACAGCTGACTGTCCTGTCTTAAAATAACAACAGGCTGCTGTTGTTACTTAATTACTTAATGCTGCTTGTGTTATTTCATACATTTTGAAGTCTCCAGTATTGTTCTTGAATGTGGAAATAAATCACTAAACAAAAAAAACTGAATTAGAAGGTGTGTCCAGATTTTTGACTGATACCCTATGTATAAAAGACACCCGACTATCACTCACATTTCTATCACGCACATCTCGTATTAGATTTAGTCTCATATTTCCTGTAATAATGACCTCCACTCTTCTAGGAAGTCTTTGCGTTAGGTTTTGAAATGTGTGTGTGTGATCATTCAGGATCATTCAAAAGCATTAGTGAGATCAGGTTGAGGAGGTTTAGTGTGCTCCAGTTCATCCCAGAGGTCTTCAGAGGGGTTGAGGTCAGGGTTTCAGTGCAGGACATTTAAGTTCTTCCACTCTAGCTGTAACACACATTGTCTTCATTGAACTCACTCAATGGACAGATTTTATTTACATTGTCATGCTGGAACAAGATTAGGTTACATCCTTTACTTCCAGTAAAGGGAAATCTTAATGCTAGATTATACATGTATATATTTTTTGACATTTATACATTTTAACCTTTTTTTCAACCTATGTTTGTCAAAATCAAAAGAAATGAAGTGCATTAAATGCAGCTGAGTTTGGTGTAAGGTTAATGTAATATCATCAATGTGCTTTTCCTACTATCTTACCTCCACAACAGGATTAGACTAATGGTATTCCTGTTCCCTGACTCAGTGTACCAGTACCAGGATGTTTTCATTGATAAAACGCATTAATGCACTTCTGGATAAGGGCGTCCACCACATGCTCTAAATGTAAATGAAAATGTAGTCGATAGGGACAGGAGTCATCAGGGAACAGCAGATATGATGTTATCACGATACACAGGTGCTGATTCAATTTGTAGTGAATACTGTGCTGCCTGCCAGTGTGTGAATAGTTTAGATTTTGCTTTTGAGGTGGTAAAATCTTGCAGGTGCACTCTAAACTGGGTCTTAACATGCTCAAAAAAGTCATGAATAGGCAGACAGGTTGGAATCTACTGTCATTAAGACACCTAAGCCCATGTTATGGGCTCTACTCAACAGGAAGTCAGTTATTTTGAGTAATTTGCAAAACTCACCCAATGGATTTTGATATACTCCTTCTAGGGGATTTATACGATCGCCAACAAACCGGGCCTATGTGATCTGAATACATTGAGGATGCAAAATTGCGGAGGGAGTTTTGATATCTCAAACGGTTCAGCCGTGACAATGCCATAAACTTATGCCGAAAAGTGCTTAATAACTTTGTGTTACTTGATATTAATTAAGGTCACATCGAGTGACATAATATTGAGTGACATCATATTATGATGCTTTTTATTCCCCAGCATCTGGGGCTTTTGGGTCTAAACATAAAATTCCCACTTTTTTAAAATGATGTCATAATGGACATCTGGTGCGCCTGGGTGGCGATAATGCAGGGTGCTTGGGCCCGCTCATTGTTAATATATATAATAATATTAATACAGCAATAAATTTAGTATTAAAATATTTATGCAAGTTTTTATTTTCCTGAAATGTGTATACATTCTTCTTTTGTCTGACTCTGTACATATATATATATATAAATAAAAAAATGTGTTAGTCATTGTAGTGATGCAGAAAAATCATTTGAATGAATAATCCCCCCCCCTTCATCTCTAGTAGCCAATAAGAGAAGCTTACAGCATCCAGTTTAACATCACATACACAGCATCCCTCATCATCAGTCTCTCAAATGTGTTTAGACATTTAAAAGTGTGACTGAGTAAGAGAAATGATTTGGATGTTACACTACGATGCTGAACTCTCGATTCTGATCGCCAACTCTGAAGGAGGTGTTGATTTACTTTTCAGCGACAGCAACGCTGACCGTTCTAAGGTTCATATTAATGTTTCCGTTTCTATAGTAACAACTTAAGCCTGGCTTATGCTTCTAAGTCATGTCTAGGTGGAGCCTATTGTTGTGACCATTTATCCTCGTGCACTGGTGTGTCTGTGTCACTTTTTTCACAATTACACCGCCAAGACTCTCCGCTGTGTCTTTTTGGAGTATCACACACATTGGCGAATGAAACTGAGCGGATCTTGTTGGCGTTGAAGGTAATAGATGTTGAACAAGATTTACTTTTATTGAAATTACTGTAACGCAACGCAGGAACGAGAGAAGATGTCAGAGAAGATGATCAGTACGACATTCTCAAATCAGCTCAATTCACAAATGCAAGTGTAGAAGAAGATATGCGATGCTACCAGATGGACCAATCATATTTTTTGCATGCTGTGCCACTGCGACAGGTAGCTACATCTCTGCACCCTCTAGGGTACGCGGCTACACGTAAATTTGACGCAGAATTCTAAATCAGGCATTATAATATGCAGTGATTTCTGCGGTGGACATGGCCTAGCATTTTTGTAAAGAGTCTCTAGTGTCAGCCTTCCAATATCTCTGGATTGAGTGCTTTGCTTTGTTGTTTTTACAGCAATGTGACAATGAAATTTCCATCTGGAGGCTTTTTATAAGAAACCTGCAGTTTAGCACACCGGATGATCTTTCTTCAGTCTTTTTATTATCTGCAATTATGGAAAGCCAATAGGGTCTCATATACATCGAGTGCATTACATACCCCGAATAAAGAGCTCAGTCATCAGCACTATAACGATATGCTTTCTGATTTTTGTTTTTTTTTTCCAGGCTCTCCTTCAGAACAGGACATGTATTTCTAAAGCTCACTCCGTGCAAAGAGGACTCATGGAACCGAGTAACGATGTGGCGCTGGATATCATCATCACAAATGTGGTTTCCGTCTTCAGGACCAGGTGTCATTTAAACCTGCGCACCATCGGCCTGGAGGGGACCAACGTCATCTACAGACCGGAAGTCGGGGTGCGTTACAAATCAGGGAGTAAAAATGTCTGAGAGATGAGAAACCGAGATGAGCGGGTGGAATTAATGGTCGTTATTATTGTTACTATTATTATAGAAATATTATTATAGAAATGTTTTTTTTTTCACTGAACTTCTGAATCATCAGATCTGATTGGCTAGATGGTTGAACAGATCTGCCAACTTTTATGCATTAAAAAAATCTGATGAATCAATTTACATACTAATCAGAATGATTGGCCCCTTCCGCCAAAATCCAACTCATATCATGTTCTAATCCTGATAATCCTGTAATCCTGCTTGTGTTGTGTGTCCTTCCAGAAAGTCCTGATGAAGCTCCGTAAACCTCGCATCACTGCCTCTATATGGTCCTCAGGGAAAATCATTTGCACTGGAGCAACAAGGTCTTAACAGCACAACGCTCGTTCATTCTTTTACCAATATCTGTTTAATCTAATCAACCAGTCAGCACTTATCTAACATTCACGCCCATTCACATCCTCATTCTCTCTCTCTCCGTAGTGAGGACGAGGCGAAAGTGGGTGCCAGGAGGTTAGCCCGCTGTCTCCAGAAGATCGGATTCAAGGTCGAATTTAAGCTTTGTAGCCTATTTACGTGCATTATACAGTATAAATATATCAGTCAACTGAGGTAGTTTTGGTTACTTAATGATGTCTGTGAAGATTCTCAGTCATTAAAGTGAGGTTATCTGGAAGTTGAGTCACGTCAAGACTTCTTTCTTGTTGGGTAGAAACATTTCACTTCTCATCCAAGTAGCTTCTTCAGCCTGATAAGAAAGAAAGACCAGTCGATATGACTCAACTTCCAGTTACATACTGCTGTCCAGTGGTCTTCAGTAAGTGCAGTATTTCAGGGTCATATGGTTTATGAATCCTTGTAACAATAATTCCCCTCCGAAGGTGTAGCTGGAATGTCGCTAGCCTTGATTTTATCCATCTGGTAGCTTTTTATGAGAAACTTGCCGTTCAGCATACAGGATGATGTTTCCTGAGTCACTGCATTAGCCGCGGTTAACTACAATGCGATTATGGAAAGCCATTAGGGTCAAACATTGTGACGATTCATTTGCACGTTAAAATTTGTAGATTAGCCACGTGCGTTCACATGTTAATATGGACGGCTAGACTGCCGCGCAAACGTTTGGGATCACTTCAAAATTTATTTGTTTTTGTTTAGTGATTTTCTTTTCTACTTCTACTTTTCTACATTCTACAACAATACTGGAGATTTCCAAACTATGAAATAACATAAATTATGCAACAACAACAAAACTTTTATACAAAACATTATATTTTGAAGACACGTAGGTCAGCCTTTCTGGAACAGTTCTTGCAGAAACAGTATTGTCAAGCGCATTTGTAAAACCCATGAAGACCTTCCCAGGAAAGCAAGACCAAAACTTACTGCTGCTGCAGAGGAGAAGTTCATTTAGAGTCACCAGCCTCAGAAATCACCAATTAACAACCAGCACCTCAGATTAGAGCCGTTACACAGAGAATAAGTAGCAAAAACGTCTCAATATAACTGTTCAAATGAGATTATTGAATATTTTGGATGCCTTCAGTATTGTTAAACAGTGTAGAAAGAAATAAAAAATCAAGTCCGACCATGGAGCTTTGAGCGGTAGTGTGTTTTAAGTGAATTAATTAATAAATAATTTTTTGTCGGGTTGATCAGTGGGTTAAATGATAGATGTGTGCTCTTTCCTTGCAGGTTAGGT
>JAAGKR010005738.1:0-10000 GCA_011419295.1 Clarias macrocephalus
ACACACCATTTTCACAATCTCAAAAGAAAGATATTCAAACTAACATAAGAAACAACAAACTGGGATTAGGTTTAATACTTGGATGCAAAACTTTACGGTCAATGACTGCTTGAAGTTTGGAATCAATAGACCTCACCAAATTCTGAGTGTCCTCCTTAGAGATGCTTTGCTAGCAGAGCTGGTCCTGACCTCGCTGGGGCCTTAAGCAAAATCCTGTGAAGAGGCCGTTAAAGCTGACCTGTGAGCCAGGTTAACCATTTGTCTTTACATACTGTCACACCTGACATCTCAGCGCTCCCACTACACTGCAAAATTACCTTTTACCACAATTTTTTCAGCAGCATCAGGACCATTTAAAATTCCCCAGAATTCCTGTTATACATTTTGGTAAAATATGTAAAATACTACTTATACTATGACTTGGCTGGATACTGGATGTTTTTGATTTACTGGGAGACGTACATCTATATTGCCAGGTATGCTTATATCTTAAATTCAATATTTAATCAATACCCAGTGTCAGTCCATATAGCCTTCCATCTTTGCATTAGTCTAGAGTTGTATCTAAACCATGAGTAAATAATCAAGAGTGACATCATACCCATGATGTATGTTGTCTGGATTGGTTTCCACAGATGTTGCTGCTGGAAACCTCACATGCCGCGCAGTCATCAAACATAGTGAGAGCTAGCTAACACTGCAACTTAACATTACTGTTATATGCTGACATTAAATTTGGAAAAGAAAGAAAACAAATTCACCTGATCACTGTTCACACAATTCACTCTCGTTGTGTTATTTTTTCTCTCTTCCCAAGCCCGGAAGGATAGTTCTGCTTCATCATCTTATCAGATATGTCACCATTGATAGCTGCTGTGTGACTCGAGGGGGAGGTGAGGCCTTGTGCAATGTGCCAGCACTACGCAATTTGTATACTGAGCGCACAGAGCTCGCCGCCTCTGTTGGTTAGACCTTCGCTGCAGCTGCCTTGAGTTGCTGCTTGGTTTTAGGTCTTTCTGCCTTCAGTTCTTTCTTCAGTAAGTGAAAAGTTTGAGGTCAGGTGACTGACTTGACCTTTTAAGAACATTCCTTTTCTTTGCCTTAAGAAGTTCGTGGGTTGTTTTCGCAGTATGCTTTGGGTTATTATCCATCTGTACTGTGAAGTGTTGTCTAACAGACCTGCAGCATTTAACGGGCATCTTAGCAGAAAGTATACCTCTATACATTTCAGAATGGAATACCATGCCCATGCCATAACTTTCTCTACACTATATTTGATGGAAGATGTGGTACACTTTCAAGCATTTCTTTTTTTCTTTCCCAATAATTATGGTTAATCACTGTTAACCCAAAAGTTCTTTCTGTGAGGAAATATCACTTCTCTTTCAGAGAACGTGTTATTGCAATACTTAGAAAGTATGAATATATGAGGCAATCACTAGGTATACCAATTCCTGTATGTTTAGCACACTTACCTGGGGCCGTATGCCTGTTTTGAGCTGTTTTTAGATTGTGATTGGCCAATTCATTCAAGACAGACTAGTCTGGGCTTATTTGCTGTAGGAAAGATGCACCTTTTTTTTTTCACAGAGGAAATTTATTCTTTTCTGTAATTTACCCTCTCCTTGAACAAATATATTTCTTCCTGGGACTTATCTTTAGTAACATGCAGTTGTGCCTATTTCTGTTTCATTTATTTATTTATTTATTTATTTATTTATAAGAGTATGACGATTACTCTCAAGGTCTGTTTTAATTGTCAAAGAAAATTTAATTCTAATGAAAAGTAAGAATATACTGGAATAATTAATGGCAAAAGCACATTTTGGTCATTTTATGAAAACCAATTTCTCACTGTTTAAAGGGTAATTAGTTCTAGTAGTTCACAAAGAACATAATTAGCAGTATTTGTTGCTTTATGTGTTTCAATTAATTAATTTTTTTTAAACCCTTTTGAATGAATAAACTGATGAATGAATTTGGAATTTTCCTATTCCAGTTGTTTTCGTACAAATAATACAATTTTAAGTGCATTTCACTTAAAATATTAAGAACTGGGCAGGCTTCTTTAGAGTTTTTTCTAAAGTGTTTCTGTTCTTGAGTGTAGCCAGTGGTTTGCAGTTTGAGGTAAACCTTTTTAATTGGGCTCTTGAAAATACCTCTTGATTGTAGATAATGATATGCTTATCTCTTCAAGGTTCTTGACTTTGAAATTTTTCCTTCACCAATCAAAGAATTCTGCAATCATCCAGTTTAGTTTTCTTCTGTAATCCTCAAGGCCTTTGGTCTTGCTGATCTCACCAGTGCATTCTTTAAAAAAAAAATTTTTTTTTAAAGAATGTGCCAAACTATTGATTCGGCCACTTCAAAACGTTCTATTTTCTTGATTGTGCTTTTTCCTTTTTTTTTTGTTAAATGACCTAATGACAATCCTCCTTCACTTTCATCAGCATTCTTTGTACTGCATATTGAGACGTCCTTTGAATGGCCACAAAATGCACATTGACCACTTGGAATCAACTCCACCTTTTATTTTCTTAATTTCTCATATATAAGAATTTCTAATAACTAAGAAACAGGACTCTCCTGAATATGAAACATTTATCAATGAGTTCTCCAATTACTGGTGTGATAATGGAGGGACCTATAAAAACAAATTGCTTTAATTCTTAAATGATTAATGCAGTATTTTTATTAGGCGCCTTTAATTAACGCTGAAAGTCCACACTTTAACTATATCTCAATCGCTTCATTTCTAATCCATTGTGTTGGTGAACAGAGGCAAAAATAGAAATAGAAAATTGTCTCCTTGCCCAAATAGTTATAAACCTGACTGTGTACTACATACTCTCAGGGGAAAAAACCCATTTGAAGAGATTTGGATATTGTACTTGATTTTAGCTAAATTATTATTAGAAAGAAATGAATAAAAGACTTTTATCTCAGAAGCCTTTTTGACAGGAAAAGTATTGCTTTTCTCTACATAAAAATTTAATATCCAAGTGAGCACTGCAGTTGCATAAATGATGCGCCAGGATAACATCGTCATCACTGTCATCACGTTCTTATGTTCAAGAAAATAAAATGTCATATTTGATTTTCTGGTACATTCTTGCCACATGCATATGTGGAATGGGCTAACACTGATTTTCTACCCAAAAGAAAATACTTGGGGCTTTAATGAATGAAATGTTGATTGAAAGTTGACATGAGCAAAATGATGTCAAAAATAAATAAATAAATTGTGAGATATAAAATATGCAGTAAGATGAAAGTAGAGGCAGAAGAACTGTTCATGTTATATGCTTCAGAGAAATCATGAAAGAGACAAAGCAATTAAGCTGCGAAAAACAAGGAATAGGACAGGCTAAACATTTCTTGACTATTTCTAAAATAACATGGAGTGATGAGCAAATTGAAAAGAGAGGGGGGAAAATGAAGCTATACTGATTCATCACACCACTTGCCTATCTCTGATAATAACTCTAATGTGTGTGCACTCACGTATGTTTGGCCAGTAGGCTTGTGTGTGAGTGTGTGTGTGTGTGTGTGTGTGTGTGTGTGTGTGTGTGTGTGTGTGTGTGTGTGTGTTCATATTCATTCCTGCATTTCATACACAGAAGATACCTGTAGTTAAAGCACACTTTTATATAGAGGGAGAGGAAGACTAAAGCAAACATAGAGACAGGCAGGGTTTGATCAGTCGACGCCTGCTCCAGACATCAACTCTGCAATGCTAATTAACCCTGCAAGCAGAACTGAACAGAGAGAGAGAGAGAGACAGTAACCCTCACCACTCTCTCTCTCACACACACACACTACATCACAGGATGACAGATACACCTGAAATGGCTTGTAATTAAATGAAGAAGAAAAAAAAAAACAACACGCTCTTTAAAAGTATTTGGAATAAACACTACATAATGCGATGTAGTCGATTCAGCGCATTCATATTTAAATGACAATCAATGCCATCCTTATTTCTGTTTCATGCTGGTCTCATAGTGAGGTGTATTCTCCACCTTCATCCTTCACATTGAAGGCAGCAGCTTTTAAACAAGACCTATCGTCTGTTAAAGGCACATAGGGTTAGCTTCCACAAAGTGTATTACATCTACAGCCTAAAGTGGTTTGAACAGAGCACTTGGATTGTACCGAGATTGCCTTTAAAATTCTGACAGAAGGAATCTTAGCTAAACTGTACGCATATGCACCAGGTACCCACTGTGATTCTCCTGCTCTCAGCACCAAATAAAATTAACTGAAACAATTTGACAGAATATAATGTGAGTCTGCAGAAGTTAAACTGATGTCTACTCTAATGCAAATGTAAGCCAGGTAAAAACAAGCACATTTTGTCATGTTGGTATTCAAGCTGTGCCACTAAAAAAATATTGGGTGTGATTTGTAGCTCGCTGACTCACTTTTTATCCAGTTTTAAAAAAATATATAATTTGTTTAACTTTTGTATCCACTTTATTCTGAAAACATCATTTAAAGTATATATGGATAATTTCCTTTAATGCCACTGTCAATGACAAACCAATACAACTGCTATGACTACTGGACAACATAGCTTTTGTATAGACGTTAGAACATCTAATGTCTATTAATAATTCTTGTCATTTCAACATAAAGTGCATCAGCTAAAAAAGAAGGCGGTTTCTTTTCATGACCGCAACAACTATTCTATTCTTTTATAGAAATTTTGAGAGTTGAGTCACCTATATCGTTTGTTACAGCACACACGCTGGTGGCCAGTTCATGTGTGAAAATGATTCCTCCTGCTCCCAGAACCACTCTTTCACAATTTGTGTCCTGGAACATGCCTGTGCCATCAGGGAAGGAAAAACTCCATTGATGTGATAACCTGGTCGTTTAGTACTTTTAGGTCGTCAGCTGACTTCATTTTTATTGCCACATAATGTTGCTGAGCCTAGACCTGAACAACTAAAGCAATCCCAGATCATAACGCTTGTACAGTGGCACCTCTGCATGGTGGGTACATCGCTTTTTGTGCTTCCCTTCCTACCCTGACGGTGCATCCATCGCTCTGGAATAGAGCACATCAATCTGGACTCATGACCTTTCCCATTGCTCCAAAGTCCAATCTTTATGCTCCCTAGCAAATTGAAGGCGTTTTTTTTCTGAGTCCCAATCCTGTGAGTTCTCATTACACTTTGTGCGTATGGAAATGCTTCTCCTTTTACTATTAAACATAGCTATGGTTTTTACTATTGATTCCTAACCATACAGCTTCACCAAGTCTATAGATCTCCATTCATTCAATTTTTTTCCGACCACAATTCATCCACAATGTTGACAGTTCAGTACTATCCTTCCAGGTTTTAGTAATATGTTGAACCCAGTTCAAGTAATTTCAAATCTCCTCAGTTGTTTTCTGAGGCCCAATTATTTGATCCTTTTGAAATGGTAACTGTTTTGGCCAGGCAGTGTAGAGCAACCCACCTTAGTCATCAAGTTGTCGACAGCTAAAATTACTTCAGTGGAACATCAGCAAGGTCAGCATGAATTAAATAATAATAAAAAAAAAGACTTTTTCAGCTCTAGAAAAAGAATGTGGTTTGTAGTCTGGTAGTTTAACACTCCACAACGTCTCCTTGGCTTGGAGATATTGGATTAACCCTATGACCTCTGATCAATCTAATGTAATAAAACTGTTCAATGTTCACAGACATTTTGGTACGCATTTTAAAAACTACTCTGAGCTGCATATAGCACAAATCAGGTTCATAGCAGCTCGAGTGAACAGATCCTGGACGGTCTGTCAAACACACAAACACACATTGGGGAACTCGCGCACACACACATATGCCTGACACACAGACCCACACATCTTCCTCACATACATATTCAGTTTTAGGCCTGATGTATGCTAATTGATGCACACAATGCAGATTGCGAGTGGGGCAGCTATCAGGCCTCAGCTCTTCAGAGAGTGGTTTGTTCCCAAACAAGCTAACAAGCTGGCAGGAATAGCAAATACCTAAACTCTGCCCATGCAGTTCTGTGCAAAGAAACAGCGGTCACAGTAACAAATACACTAATGATTACATTGAGCTCCTCTAGTGCTTGGAGTTTGCAAAGTGTGCAATGCATGCAGAAGTAAGCTCCCTAAACTCATCAAAGCATGGAACCCCATTCAGAGACAGATTACTGCTTCAATTTATTCATAGCCACAGGGACATAGGCATAGACAGGTATGGGTGAAAAAGAAGGAGCAGAAGAGAAAGTAATAAAGACTTTGAAAACTCACTATTAGAAGATGAATCATATAGCTATATGTGTAAGGAAATTTTTATTAAAAGAATGTTCCACAAACGTATTTAGAACGTTCCTTGAGATCACCAGGTCAAGGTAATATGGATTGGTTTCATGCATGCTTTTTAGAAGAATTAAGACGTACACTTGTGGAAGTAGAACAGAGAAAATATAATGTTAATTTACTTACCCTTTGATACAAATCTGTTTGAAAGACTTTTTTTTTAAAGCAAGGGTTGAAATTCGCACTCACTCATAATATATACTGCTTTATCCTGTAGACAGGGTTGCATGGGGCCTGGAGCCTTCTCCCAGGAGACTTAGGGCAAAAGGCAGGGTACACCATGGACGGGTAGCCAATTCATCACAGGGCACACACATACACACACTCACTCACACACTACGGGAACGGCACTTAGCTTAATCTGCATATATTTGGACTGTGAGAGGAAAGCAGTGTACCTGGAGGACAGACAGACACCCCCCATCCCCCAGCCCCCCAACCCACCCCGCCCCCCACCGGAACCTGGCGGTGCAAGGCCACAGTGCTACCCACTAAGCCACCGTGCCGCCGAGTTGAGATTCTCAGAAAGTGTATTAGCAAAAATAACGATTCATTTGATTGTCTTATAAATATTTATAAAAATTTGAAATTCAGCATGTTAAAATGTTCGTCTGAGATTCATCCCCAAAGTGTACATTACGCTGTGTTTTCAATACGGTCACTGTCACTTCCTGCATGCATGTGTCTGGAGCACCTATAACAGTAATGAAGCACAAAACTGCCTTCATTCGAATAATTTTTTCACACATTCGAATTTATTTTATTTATAACAGTTAATCTCGGGGTGAGAAAGTATATATATTA
Organism: Clarias macrocephalus; assembly: GCA_011419295.1. Taxonomy (NCBI): domain Eukaryota; kingdom Metazoa; phylum Chordata; class Actinopteri; order Siluriformes; family Clariidae; genus Clarias; species Clarias macrocephalus. Next base: position 7,151 of record JAAGKR010005738.1, read on the forward strand.
AAATTCTCACCTTTTCCAGCTGTGATACCATATGACTGCACTAGGCAAAAACCCTCTCTCTCAGATAGCAAACCTAACCCTGTGCTCTGCAGGCACAAATCTTAATACCTAAAGGACAAACATAAATATTTGAATATTTCTCAATTCACAGAAATCATCATAAGCCAGATCCCAGATTCTACTGATTATTTCTGATGACTAACCGAGGTAAAAATGTCACTAAACCCACTGGTGCTTGCACCTGACATATAAATCTCACCTCCAAGCAGGAACTGACAGGTTCAATTTCACTCTATAGCATTACATGTTGAGGAAATTGTCTAGACTTGTAGTTACCTTTCTTAAATCAAAGTCCAGACCAGTTCAACTGTCAAACTTATTAGCTTGACTCTTAGAGCACAGCCTGGTGCTTAACAAACCCTCTAGGGTCATTAGTCAGTATTTGTGACCACCATTTCATTGATATGCAGACCAGCATACAATCAGCTAATGAATACCAAGTGCTCAGTTTCTTCAGTTCACCAGTGCCATTAACATTATTACAGTGCAAAGTATCTCAGCTACGGGTGAACATGTTTGTGATATGATAAACAGATCATTTGTTAAAAGGAGGCACACTATAGTTTCTAACGTCAGTGGATTACTCCTGTAGTGCTAAAATAAAATAAGACTCATAGACCATATTTCAATACAAACTGGCACTAAAAAAAGTCACTAAAAAAGGTTTTCTTTATAGAGCTGCTTCTAAATACAGACCTAACACCATGCACAGGTAAGCATTCTCTATGATAGGATCTCCAAAAATAACTATGTGATTAATTTAATCCATTATATGGATTATACAGTACTATGCAAATGTCTTGAGCCACCCCTCATTTCTTCATACTTTGCCTCCATATTAAAATATAACAATATTTTAATGTAGTCTTGAGAAATCGCTTCCTGAAGGAGATTTTTTTAGCTCCCGTTTTTCAGTTCAGTTCCTGTACCTGACAAGTTTCAGAGGAATGGTTTTTGTTTGTTAAGCCACACAGTGACCTATAAATCATTCAAGCATAAAAAAAAACCCCATCTAACTAACTTAAGGCATGAACCAGTGAGAAACAGGTACAGATGATGACAGACAATCAGGCTGGTGATTAGTAAACTGGTGATGCTGGATGTGGAATGATTGTAACAGACGAGAGGGGAAATGAGGTTGCTGCTGAGGTTGTTACATAAACAAGCAATTTAAAAAAAAATCCTCATTTGCAGCCTGTGACAGTAAAACATTTGTTCCCATTTCTTTAATTTAATTATCACAATTAAATCAGTTCATTTAATGTAATATGGAAAAAATGTGGGATGGCTTAAGCAATTTGCACGGTATTCTATGTGTATATTTTTATAAAACCTGTATGTTTCTTGTCTTCTGTATTCTCGTTAAAAGAAATTCACATGGGCATTGCAATTAAATGCTTCATAAGGGACCACTGCATCCCATTGGTAGATATTAATCGCATGTCCCTGATGTACAAATTCAAAATTGATATTAAATCTGTTGAAATAGTATTAGGTTTGTATACTTCCTTCATTTAAGATAGAAACATTGTTGTTTTGAACCGTAGTTCCATAAATTACTCATTATATTCAATAGAAAGCAGAGCAGATAGCTCTACAGAATCTGTTGGAGACCAATTAGGAGCTCAAGTGATGGAACTATTCTGAAGTTATATTCTGCAAATTGCTGTTTGTTCTCATATTAAAAAAAAAAAAAATTAAACTGACTTGTTTGTTTAGCACTTTCATTTTGGTTTTGATTTTATTTTTTAAGAGTGTTTTGCAGTGTGAGTTGAAGCATGGATGCCATGTTAATATTTAATAAATAATATTTACCAATAAAACACCCACTTTAGATACACAACTTTGCATGGTGGTGTAGTGGTTAACACTGTGGCCTCACACCTCCAGGGTCTGTGTGTGTGGAGTTGGCATATTCTCCCTATGCTTGGTGGGTTTCCTCGGGGAACTCCGGTTTCCTCCCACAGTCCAGATTAAGTTAATTGGAAATTGTTCATCTTTTCGTGTGTGTGTGTGTGTGCCATGTGATAGACTGGCATCCTGTCTAGGGTGTACCCCATCTGGATACGCTCCAGGCCTTAGAGACCCTGTACACAGGAGCGGTATAAAAGATGAATGAATGAACTTGGCATTGGGGAACTTATTTGGTGATTGATAGTTACGCTGATAAGATTGATCTTATCACTTATCAGATCTTATCAGATTATTACTAATAATGACATTAATGGCTGTCATGCAAAGAAGGACACGTGCATGCCATAAGTGCAGATGTGAAGATTTTAATATGAAAAGATAAATCCCAGAACATTCGAAAAAGGAATAGTATGAAAACAAAAACAGATCAGTAAAGGAACAGACCTGAAAAAGCAATATGAAAATAGATGAGACAATCAACTACCAGTGAAAAGAATTACCAGACATGACATAGGCACACTCTGGGAAATGAAGTCCCTGACAAAGTCCACATACAAAACTGAGTACATGGATGCCAAGCGCCCCCCAGGGGCTTTCCCTGACAGTAGTTAGTTTGGCCAATGCTGTTGCACCTTAAATGATGTCCATCCATCCATCGATCCATTTTCCATAGCGATTATCCTGTGTATTATCCACAGAAGCTCTGAAGCATATTTCAAGGAACTCAGGGCACATGAATTGGTACCATCAATGATGTGGTGCCATCCCATCTCAGGGCAACAGCCCACACATTAGTGGCAATCACAGTGCATGTCTTTGGACTGTGGGAGGAAACCAGAATACCTGGAGGAAACCCACTAAGCACAGGCAGAACTC
>JAAGKR010005738.1:15000-48461 GCA_011419295.1 Clarias macrocephalus
CCTGCTAGCTCTCTTAATAGGTCTGATTTTTTTTTTTTTTTTTCAGTTAACTTGCATTGCATTAACTCCTTTTGGACTGCGTATGGACAGGATCCATAAATAGCAAATTCAAAACTTGTAAACTTGAAATCAACTCCAGACCATTTATCTGCTTCATTTATAATGAAATAACTAAGAAACAGGCTACAACTTAACATGAAACTGGTTCTCAGTCATGTGTCCGATTACTTTGGAGTCTGCGAAAAAGTCAGGACTTTGTAAAAACTTCTGCAATTTCTAAACAGTTAAAGCAATATATTTGTTAAATTGCTTGAGTTGACGCTGAAAATCTACACTTTACTCACAAAACATCTTGATCTTGATTACTCGATTGAATTTAAAATCCACTGTGGTGCTGTACAGAGGCAAAAATATAAACATACATATGGACTTGACTGCATAGAGCATGCTAAATTTACTGTACAGTGACAAAAGCTAGATTAAAAATTCTCTCTTCATTAACGTTTGCACCGAGATCAGACATACATTCTAATAAGTACTGGCAAAGCTCCGATCTGAACATAATACACAAATACAATAGACCACTTTACTATACACTCATTAAAGAGTTTATCTTCACAGACTCAGTATACAATCTGGAGCTGTACTATTTCAAAGCAATACTATTGCAGCACCAGAACACAAAAGCTCTCACTTATCTTACTTATTGATGCCTGGATAAAAGCATAACGACAACTCTACGGCATGCCGTGTCTATTTGTATTAACACGTATGTTGCATATTGACTGCAGTAAACACCACAAGCTATGGAAGCATATAAAATAGATGGATGAGTTGCAGCCAGCCCCCTTATGACTGTTCAGCTCCCCTAGGAACAGGCTCCATGTTAGATCAAAAAGGAAAGACAGAGAGATTAGATTAGCTGTGGAAATGGAGGCACAGACTGAGCCTTTTTAAGTTAAATCTCAATAGGGTCTCAACGGGAAATAGTCCATTGTTAAATTAACACTGTTGAAATAACACCTATGCTCTTAGCACCTGCAGCGTGAATTAACTTTTCATTTGGGGCCTGCTGGACTCAATAAACACTGTAGGTTTTAATGAAATACTGGAGACATTATTGGGAAAAATCCAGCAAAAAAGACTGGCAAACAAGTAAGCATCATATAATTACTTATAGATTATTAACATTTGCAGTATTTAATTAAGGGTGCAAATAAAACACTTGATGAACAGGGAGCACTTGCTTGAAAGACAACCAAATTCATTATCCAGCTAAAGCTTTAAGTGTCTCTTTGAAGCCTTGAATAGTTGTTCAGTTGAGCAGGCATTGTTTAAAAGTGCTACCAAAAGAATTAGCCTTGCTCTATGTGATGGGAAGAATGAGTCCAGAGGGCCATGTTTGGCTTTAACATTTCAGGAAAAAGTCTGAGACCAATCGATAGGACATTAGTGATATTGTCGCTGCGAGTTTAAGGACCCATTCACTTCTCTCACTCCATATGTGGACCCTCACTTGCCAGTCAGTTGCCATGGGAAACCATTCGGCCGTGTCAAGAAAAAGCCTCGAGGGATTCCCGCCAGTGAAGGGTGCGCGCACACACACACACCGCCGCTGTAGGACAGACTGGAAAGGTGAGAACATTAGAGCTGTTTCAACTCTTGAATAATTTCATCAAGACTAGAAACGATCTGGCGTGAAAGACAACCCCTTGCATACGCACAGGCGCTTTAGTGTTTATGAGCAGGTGAGGGATGAAAAATAAATCGGCCCGAATTAAGCCACTGAGATTTCAGTCTCCTCCTCTGGTCGGTCTGTGCCAACAGCCCTAATTAGCCTAAAATGGGTTAGTGTGTGTGTATGTGTGTATGTGAGAGAGAGAGAGAGAGCGAGAGACTGACTTTAAAACCTCATTTAAACTACTTTGGAAATGCTGAACCCTGAATTAGATCCAATTTCCAAATGATTAAAATGCAGCCTTCACCACCCTGCAGCAAGCCGAGACTGTTTGCTGCTACTTTACATCATTTTAGGCAGCCTGGCAGGGAGCAAACTGGCAAGATATTAACTTTGTTTGTTATCAAGGAGATAATTATATACAATTACTTAAAATTAGCGGAAACTGCAACGTAAAAATTCTTAAATCCCCACTGTTTTTGAATTAATAACAATAAGGTAATATATATATAGGTGGCCAAATAACAATAACATATTTATAGTCTGTTTCAAGTTTCAAGACATCTATGGCTCCATTATTTTTATTTGTTTGTTTTTTTGTAGGAAATCTCAACCCCCTATTATCAAAGTTATATTCAGCACTAAAAGCTTTCTGGTCATAATAAATAGGCTACATGATATTGTACACATATAAAATAATAGGTTTAAAATTGGTTAGATTACACTACCAGTCAAAAGACACACCTTATAATTCCATGGTCTTTCAGGATTTGTATTTTTTTTCTATAGTGTAGAACAGTCCTGAAGTCATCCAAAATATGCAATAATCTCTATTGAACAGTTGATATACTGTACATGTATTATGATGTGTACTTATACTCTGTAAAGCCTTCATAACGGCTCTAATCTGAGGTGCTGTTTGTTAATCTATGATTTTTGAGGCTGGTAACGCTAAATGAACTTCACCTCTGCATCGGAGGTAAGTTTTGAGCTTGCTTTCGTGGAATGGTCTTCATGACGGCCAGTTTCATCATGGTGCTCCATGGGTTTTGCAAATGCACTTGACAATACCGTTCTTGCAAGAACTATTTCAGAACAGCTGACCTTCGTGTCTTAAAATAACAACTGACTTCTTGTTGTGATTACACACTTACCAAATAGCAAATGTTATTTCATGGTTTTGAAAAAAAAAATGCAGTATTGTTCTAGAATGTGGAAAATAAATCACCAAACAAAATTTTTAAAGGTGTGTCCTAAGTATTGACTGGTATTTTATTTTCAGAGAGAGTGCACTAATTTGATTAAGTTAACTTTAGTGAACTTTATCATATGCAGGCTATGTAGGTCTTAAAATTTTACAGCAAATTTGTTTAAAAAAAAATGACTTATTCTTATTGAGTCTTGTGAGAGATGAGTGATCACACACAAATCCAAGTTCTCATAACCTGCTTCAATGGGCATCAACTCTCTTACCTGGGACGATGATGGCAAATTGTGTCTCCATCTAGTGGAGCTTTGTGCATAGCCACCAGAACCTTTGCATTTACCATTATTTTGAGGTATTTGAAGGATATTTTATAATACATCATACTATACATTTACAAAATAACTGTATAATTGAAGGCCATGGTCAGACATGTGTTTCATACCAGAAGTCCTGCTCCTCCCTGTTTATTTTATTTTATTTAATTTTTTTTATGTGTGTTTCCATCTTACTCCCACCAGTCATCCTTCTCATATCCTGTGGTGGGTGTATTTTTTAAACTCCTGTCATAATGATTTTTGAGTCACATAAGCATAATGTGCTTGTCTGCATGTGTGTGTGAGAAAAGAGACATGACTAATGCCCTGACTGAATAATTCAAAATAAGCAACTCAAATGAATCACCAAAAGTATACATCATATCTGGTCTGGATATGAGTAACCAATGACCAGAATCAATTTTCTGCTAATCTGACAGATTTTAAATAATTTCCCAGAAAAAAAAAACAAAAAAACAAAGATCATATCAAGATATTGGTAATTTATTGCATCTATGCAGAGTGTCCCCCCCCTCCCCCAACATAACATATTTCTACTGTCTATTTTTTTTTTATCTTAGGAAAGCAACAGAGCTTGAACATAAAATAATTACTAAGAAATAGAACTACTGAAGTCTTTCAGAGAAGAATATTAGTTGCAGTTCTTCGCCATGGTAGGTCTATTTGCAGAGCTTTTTATCCTCATAAATTCTGTATAAGATGGGGGTTGGAACAGAAAAGAAATTCACCAATTAATACTGACTCCATTGAAAATCCTTCCTAGTCTATTATAAACCTTTTTATACAAGCTTTAACTCAGATCTATGAAAATGGTTCTAGAATAATAATCACAAAAGCAAAGCACTGTATGTACTTAGAAGCAAAAGAATGTTGTCACAGGGCTATAGACAGAAGAGAGGGGACTTAGAGCTCATAAAGTCTGGCTTCTTCAATGGACTGATGAGGATAATGCATAAAACCAATGTCCTTATTGTGAACCCAGAAAGAACATCCAAAGTGCACTCTCAATCCTGGTATTTAGAGATGTCCTCACTGTTGTAGTGAGGAAAAGAAGCTCTGATTTAAGCACATGTATTCATCTTTCTTTAAAACTTTGTCAACACCTACAAATAAGGCATTTTTTTTCTATAAAGAAAAGAATAATTGCATGGATTAAGATGAACCAAATCAACCTGAACCCTTATGTTTAATGTGTACAAGGTTTGCAACATAACCTCCATTTTAAAGCAAAATAAATGTAAACAAAAAGTGCAAAGCTTGAAGGTGACATCATCCAGAATAAGCATGCGTAAGTACCAGGCATGTGCTGTTGATGGTCACACCAGTATATTAATAATAATAAATAATTTCCCTTGCGTCAAGGGTGTAATCACATGGACATTACACATACATGTTACTCAATTTAACCTAACATTTTAACCAGCCTAAAGGAAGGTTAGGCTTTTTGGGATAATTATCCACCCACCCTTGTATACAACAATTGATGCATCCATACAAACAAATGAATAAATTAACTGATGTATACATTTATTGTCTAAAGAGTGATCAGTGAGCTCAATCATAAGACTCTAAGATGACTCACTGGTAAAATTTCTTTACGTTTGCTTATTTATTGCTTAAATTGTTCAGTAATGTATAACATTATATGCAAGTATAAAAATCTATTTAAACAATTATTTAAATATAATAATATTGTTTTCTTAAATGAAAAAAGCTTTGCTGCACTGATATTCTCGTGTTGCTATGATTGTGGTTTATGTTTGATAAAAATTCTGAATTCTTGTGCTTTTACGTCCAGTCCATTACACTACACCTCATTATAACAAGGTACCATGCAGCGAGCTTGTCATGCTGTTTCAGTAACACATAAAACACACATAGCCAAACATAAGCTTTAAATTAGAACTAGATCAAGAACATTAAGCTATGCTGAACAACGAAAGTGTTGACAGAATTCACTAAATGCAGTCATGGTCAAACCGAAAACAAACAAACAAACAAACAAACAAACAAACAAAAAAAAACAAGAATATACAACCCTGACAAAATTTTCAGCAGAAGTATACAGTATATAACGGAGTTGCCTTGGAATGTCCAGCTTACAGTCAGTTCAATGAGTTGGCTCTTTCATCAACAAATCAGTAATTCATTACCGTGGGTTATAGATGTTTTTGCACCTGCATTTTTGTTTTATTGTCTAATTGTGTTTTATTATAAGTTTTGCATTCAGAGCTTATCTTATGGTGTCACCAGGTGTGTTCACATAGATCCTAATATTTTAATAATAATCAGAACAGTAGTTAAATCTGAATAAAAATGTATCATGTAAACACCTCAGTCGGGAACATTATGACCCTACGCAGCTCGATAAATGACAGGGGTGATGTAATCCTTTTATAGTCAGGAAGTTTAAACACTTTTTCTCGTCAGAATCAAACTTTTTCTGCATGTGGGGGTGTAACAAGTTTCTGAGAGGGACATTTTTCTTCCATTCCTAATGGATGGGTAAGCTCCATGAGAATATCTCTCCCCAACAAGTCTTTGCTTCATACTTATAGAGAGTGGGTTTTTGGCAGAGAAAGGGGTACTGTTTAAGCTTACATTGCACATGTAGTAAAAACCAATCAGAGATGAGACTGAATTCTTGTAACCATTCATAACACAGAATATGGGACTTACTGGAAAATATGGGAACCTTAATCTAACCTCATAAATTAAATACCTCAGAGAGGGCAGAACCAATTTACTCATGTCAAAAAAGTTACAAGGGGTGTACAAGTCAAACCGGGTCTTTTGAATGTGCAGCATAACAGAACACCATTAGGAGAGGGAAAAAAACTTTATTCCTTGCTTGAAGTCTAATGTAAATTTCGGTTTTACACCTTCATTCACGAGAAATGTAATAATAAGTCCCGGTTTAACTTGAACACTTCTCATGCATTCCAATTAAATGCTTTAAGCATATTAATGCTCATCTTATCAGATGCAGTTAAGGTGGAATCTCTACTCAGAATTATTTCAGTCAAAATGAAGGAATATTGTACACCTATTGTCATCAACCAGATCCCCTTTGTGTTTACAAGTCTAGATTAAATGTTCAAAAGCCTGTTGCCATTTTTCGAGAAATTAATTGATTCCACATAAATCTACTTTATTTAAAGGCCTATTGATAATTTCCGGCCTATGTTGTATTATGTTAAAACCAGTTACATTCAGACAATAACAAATCACCTATTACAATGTAATTAAAGTCCTATAGCCTACCACTCTAACAAGGAATCAAAAATTCTATATATTTAAAATAAAAACACATACTGAATTGCAAAACTCCAAATTTAATAATATTAATGCTGAAAGAAAGAAGGCAGCCTTTTGAAGATTTGCTTGATTACATGGGGACTTTATACCACCTTCATGAAATGTTAAGATAAAATCTGAATAAATTAGAAATGTGTTCATTAGGCACTATTGCAGCAAGCCTGCTGGATAAGGGCGCGTAGACATTTCCTTTCGTCATCCATTAAATAATTCAACACGCTTATTTTAAAAGGAACACATCAAATATTTTACAATCTTGTAAGTCCTGTTTAACAATGAATATGCAAGGATGTTCAAGTCATTTTTGATGAGACTGTTTCAAGACTTGAGTCAAAATGCTTTGTTGAGCTAGATTTGATTCGTTTGAGTTAACCCTTGTAGTGTCTTACATGCTGGGCTAGTCATATGGTGCAAAGGTGGATAGAACTTGGTGTTTTGCTTAAAGGTGTATGGGGGTTAGAGTCTGAGTGTGAGTTCACAAGTAGCATTGGTATTGGCTGAGGGGTTGTGGTATTTTGAGATTTTGAACCTGTTAATCTGAAGCTTTGGTTCGGGGCGGAAAGGCAAAGTGCATGAGAAAGAGAGGGGGGAGGGGGTGGAGGAGGAGGTGGAGAAGTAGAGAGAGAGAGAGAGAGAGAGAAAGAAATCAGGCTCAGAATTTCAGACCACAAACTTGTTCTTGGTAGTTGAGCCACTCTTAGTGGCAGTGTCAGCATGAGACTGATAGCCAATGGTCATCTTCATAGGGATACCTAACCGCTCCTTATACACCCTCCTGTATAAAAAGACAACATTAACATTACACAGACATCACTGCAGCAGAACATGTTAGCATTAAGATATGCATCAATCACTATACTTTACAAACCCTATGTGTGTTATTGCTTCTCTGTTCTCATAATCGGTTGTCCAGACGGCTATTTTATCTCCTTTTGTTCGGATGTTGACTACAGCACCGCACACATCATCACTGAAGTCATCAAAAGCTTCTCCTATGAGGCAAAGCATCTGCAACAATACCGAAAACACATAAAAAAATACAAAAAACAAACAAAAAACCTGGGATCAGGTTAAGTCAGCAGCTTCATAAGGATGCTCACCGTTTCCAGCCAAAAACGGTCCAAATCGAGTTTCCTCTGTTGTTTGTTGAGGGTAATAAGCCAGCGCCCACCTTTCTTATTTCTCTCATCCTCCCACATGGGCTCAATGCCATCCTGTACCGCACAAAAAAAAGTTAGGTATTCTTATAATAACACCAAAATCTTAACATCAAATCGTGGATCACGAACATATTGAAAATGTATGCATACAACAGCTTGACTAAAGAGTCATAACATTTATAATGAAATTTTTGACTACAGACAGAAATAATAAACATAATAAAAAAGAAAGTTCACCTTGAACAGCGAATAATCACAGCCAGACATCAAATTACTGCACATCTGAATATGGTTATAAAGCCTAAGAACACAAACAGGTCATCAACTCAAACCAGTCCCATATATATTCTCCTAAACTCTTCTTGGATATACTGTACAATACTATGCAAAAGTCTTTTTGCAAGGCACACTGTTTTTGTTGCACAAAAGGTCTTATACATGTTTATTTTATGACTTTATTATTAAGGTAGTACAAAAAAAAAAAAAAACATTTCTGACTTCCAAAAATTTATATTTCTGCCAAACAAAAAAGGGCTTTCTTACAGGAAAACATATTCAGGCCAGAAAAGAAAGCAGCATATTATGTAAAAGACCCCTTTTCAGACACACAAAAAAAAAAAAAAAAAACTTCTGGGTTTTGCATGCATGAAAAAAGGAAACGTGTGACAAAGTCTTTAGAAGGACTGAGGCTGGTTCTGCAGGATGTTCAGTGAAATTGAGCAGCTAATTTCCTTATAAAACTGCACAAATTGTACCCAAGACTACATCTTTTAAGCAAAAGGTCAGCACACCAATTATTGACTTAAATTAATTTATACCCGTTTACTGCATTTCATAGTTTTTATTTATTTTATTTAAAACCTTTTTTTTTTTAATCCTTGCTCTACAGCAGTTATTTGCATTTGCCTAAAACCTTTGCACAGTACTTTACAAAATAATAATAATAATACTTACGCCCAAAAATCCTCTACTGTGTCAAATTTGGAAATCAGCCGCAAGTTGGCTTGCCATGTTTTACTCTTGTCATTTTTAAAGAACCATAAAGACCATCTGCAAAAAGAGAAGCATATACACATCCATTCAGATCTGTCAGATAACAATGTTTAAAATAGAAAGTGGATAAATATGAGTGGCAGAAGGGTGAGGTGTTGCTTATGGTTGACCTGTTCTGTAGTGGATGTTTGATATAACACTCAGGGCTGACAATCTCCTGGCTTGTCTCTTCTGAGTTCTCCTCTTCACTCTTCGGTGGATTCAATATTACTTCCTTGAGAAAAAAGAAATGCCAACATTTAAATGGTTTGGTACTTCATTCAAAAACACTGCTAAACTACATCAAGGCTGTACATATAAGGCGGTCTACATTTCAGTTGAAACTAATCAATTTACAATTCAAAAACTTTCTGCATCTAGTAGTAGGATATAATAAAAGTGGCGTAATGTCTTATTTATATGCAATTATTCAGTAAACAGTTTTGGATACATCCTTGTTGCTGAACCAATTAAAAATATACAACTAGTTTAGGCTCCGATATAAACTTTGGTACTACAATATTACACATCAACTATGAGGTGGTATCCAAAAGTTTCAAGATTAGTTTTGTAACTAAACGACTCATTGCAGCATTGCTATAAACTTGCCGAATCATGTCAAACATCTCTGTGGCAATGTTGCAATGAGTCGCACACATCAGGAGTGGAAGAACATCACTATAACACCACTATAACACAACAAGAGATCAGAAAGACCTTAAATGACCTCAACCCTAGAAAATGTCGAAACCATTCGGCAACTTGTGCATGATGAATGCACATCAGAGAACAATCCACAACATTGCTGCCATTGTCTGTGTGGCATATGGAACAGTCCACGCAATCCTCACATGCAATCGGAACATGTGCCGTGTTCCTGCAAATTCATCATCAGGTTGCTGACCCAGGAGCAGAAGAAACATCACAACAAAGTCTGCCAAGAACTGAGTCAGTGTGACATGGATGACCCGACCCTCGCGTCAAGGAGCATTACCGGTGACAAAACTTGGGAGTATGGGTACAACCCTGAGACAAAAAGTCTTCACATTGGAAGAGCCTAATTTCTCCAAGAGCATAGACAATTCGTCTCCAGAGGCCAGACTGTCAATAGTGACTTCTACTGCCAGGGTTTAAGGCATCTAACAGAGGACATATGGTGTGCTAATCTTGAAACTTTTTGATTCCCCCTTCGTAGCTGTAAAACACAATCCTCAACGGCAAAAATTAACAGCTGAAACTAAAAACTAACTAGAAGAGACACTAAAGAGTGCAGTCATGTCTGTGTGAGGTTTTATTAAATGCTGAGGTTTAAGTATTCCAGTATTAAAGCTATTTAAATTAATATGAAGTGGCTTAATGTTTGTCATATAATACATGTAGTAATGTGCTTTGTCTATTTAATGTGCTTTGTTTTTTGTCATTCTCTAGAATGCTCTGGAGAGTTGACTCTGATGCAGATGTCGTGGTGGCAGATTAGCCACAGCTGTCAACACACTTTTTAGCACCATGTGTATATGGTGTTCTTTAATTTAACCAAGCTAACTCGGATAATAATAATGAATAACAGCAGTGGTTGTAAACACAGACTGGTCAGGGGGAGTAAGGGACGTCGCTAGCTTGCTAACTTGTTAACTCGTGCACTCTTTCACAGCTTTCTAACACTCTCCGTGTGGCAGCGTGGACTCATACAAAAACAAAGCCAACTGTTCCAGCACGACTACAGAGGCAGCTAAGTGTACAAAACACACATCCGAGACAGCAATTAGTGCTAACGACCCCCTTAAGCTAACTTGGCTACGACGGTTCTCGAAACAAGATGACAAACTAGTCTCAGCCTAACAGTCAGGAGTAAGTTACAGTTGGGGGGACACACTTCAGCACACTCTCCCATTCAAACAACTCGATTAACTTTACTCAAGTCTAACTGTAGCTCACATTCCCGGCTAATCCCGAACTAAGTAGTCTACACACACGCATTCAAGATGACAGATTGTCTTGGGAGTGCTAAACAGAACTCGAAAAATGAAAAATGATTCTGAGAGTAATGCATCGACTCACCGGCTCCGCAGTCGCCATTTTCCATGACTTGTTCACACACAGGCCTCATATGGAACGTTCAGGCTGCGTCCCAAACCGCATACTACCCTACTACACAGTATGCACAAATACGGGCCGCGTACTGCTGCTTCATACTGCTTAGTACGGGAGTGTGCTGGTTTAAAAGTAGCCTCAGTCTCATTGGTCGACCCCAGAGCCTATAGGGCTAGCGGAAAGTTTCAACCCAGACTTAGATAAACTTGAGATATTTAACAGTTTCTATTTATTTAAGTAATAATGACGCTATTAACGTTCTGAATTTAAAAGGGTTTTATATTCCACTTTTTATAGCAACATTAACTATAAACATTAAAGCCCTAAATAATGGTGTGGTATATTTTAATACTTGACCACATTCCTAATAAATGTTTTTCACACTTTTCGTGTTTACGATTCACGAATTGCATTAACATATACAGCATTTTGTAGATGCACTTATCCAGAGAGCCTCACGTTGTTATATCAATATACTGTACATCTGAGCAGTCGAGGGCTGTGCTCAAGAGCCCAAAAGTGGCACCTTGGTGGTGCTGAGTTTGAACCCGTGACCTTCCAAGCCTTAACCACTGAGTTACTGTATCTCTGCACCCGCAAGTTATGGATTAGCAGAGAACCTTGCATGTTTTGTCGCAGATTTGCAGGTCCCATCAAGGTTCGAGCTTGGAATGCTGAATTCAGAGTTTACTATATGTCTTTACACTGCTATCTAAAACTTTTTTGGACACCTGACCAACACAAGCATATGTGGTTCTTCTCCAAATTGTTGCCGCAAAGTAAGAGGCAAAAAATTTCCAAAATGTCTCTGTCAGATGACCAAACCTGTTCCAGCATGAAAACTCCTATGTGCTCCATGAAGACATGGTTTGTTAAAGTTGGAGTGGAAGAACTTGAATGTCCTGCTGACCCTAGACCCACTAAACATGATGAACTGAAACTCTGACTTTGCCCCAGGACTCCTCCCACAACATTAGTGTCCGATTTCACTAAAGCAGTTGTGACTGAATGGGCAAATTCCCAAAACGATGCTCTATCTCAGGGATCTTCAACTCCTGGAAGGCCAGTGTCCAAACAGTTTGGTGATTCGTCTGCCCAAACACAGCTGATACAACTAATCTGTTAATTACTGCTCTCAGTGGATGTGTTTATGTGATTAAGATCCCTGCTCTTTCTGGAATGGAGTGTTCAGAAAGGGGTGTGCTGGTCAGGTGTCCACAAACTTTTAATCCTATGGTGTATAAATTCCTATATATTATATTACTATATATTATATATATATTTTTTATACATATTCAAAAATAAATGTATACATATGGAACGTCCCCCACATATTTCCGGAGTGGAAAAATAATAGAAATAAAAATATTTTCTTAAGCTTCTGGTCAGTGTTGATATAACTGCATTACATAAATGTTATAGATTTGTCAGGTGCTCTATTGGATTCAGATCTAGTGGCTGGAAAGGCCATTGCAGTACATTGATCTCAGTGTCATATTCATGGAACTAGATGAGATCAATTTGTGCGTTGTGACATGGTGCAAAATCATGCTGGGAAAAAACAAGATACGATTAGTAACCTAAACTGTAGCCATGAGGCCAACAACTATACACTGCGGCAAGGCATGGCATTCAAACAAGGCCGCACTAGTCTGACCTACTGATATAAGACAGGTTGGGTCCATAGATTCATGCTGCTAATGCCATATTCTGCCCCTATTATGTGCATGCTGCAGCAGAAACTTGGATTTGGCAGACCATGTGACAGTTTTTTAAGTGTGAAAGTCTGCAACGTTTCAGTGAGCCTGTGAACACAGTGGTTAACAGTGTCTGAAACTAGATGTAGACTTCTGTTGTAGCATATCCACCTGAAGGTTTCATGTCTCAGATACTCTGCAAGGATTTTATGGTCATCACAGTACAGACTATATATTTGAGATGTCATACTGTAGCTTCCTGTCAGGTCAAACTTGTCTGGGCATTGCCTCCAACCTCTTGCATTTTCAGAAACACACCTTCGGGATGACTGTGTCCCAAGCATCCTGTTTCTCTGAAATCCTGATGTACCATGCTTAACTTTTATTACATTCAGTCTTGACATATACATTTTGGGTGAGCATTGGTAAAGTGGGACACATTTCACAACACAAGACCCCATTATGAAAAGTTTAAGGTCTCCTTTACAAAGGTTGGATTCAATAAAGAAAGAAAGAAAAAAGAAAGAATAAATCACTGAAAACCGCACAAGAAGACGAACAGGATCCATGGAGTGTTTTAAAAAGGGGTGATCACGGTGCTGATCAGGTGACCACAAATGTTTATTTCTATGATGTATAAATTCCTATTATTTTTATAAGCACAATTTATATATAAATTTAACCCTATGTATATAAAAACATTTTTAAAAATTATATAATGTATATAAAAAAGGGGTGATCACGGTGCTGATCAGGTGACCATAAAAGTTTAATCCTATGATGTATAAATTCCTATTATTTTTATAACCAAAATTTATTAAAGAATTTTTTTTAAATATAATTGCATATTACCTCATCGGCCACTTTATTAGAAACACTGTTACAATACTAGGTAAGTGCCGCCTTGTCTCTCAGTTAGTCATGACACAAATATTTTCTTAAGGTTCTGGTTCATGTTGATATGACTGCATTACATAAATGCTATAAATTTGTCAGGCGCTCTATTGGATTCCGATCTGGTGGCTGGGGAGGACATTACAATACTTTACAGTGAGCTCAGTTTCACAGGACACCATTATAAAAAGCTTAAAATCTCCTTCATAATTTTAAATGCAATAAATAAAGGAATAAATAAATAAATAAAAGTAGAAGGAATCACTGATGAACATACAGGAAGATAAACAGGATCAATAGAGTGTTCAAAAAGGAGCGAGTGAAGATGAAACAGGATCAATTTTAAGTGTCCCAGTTTACCATAATTCACCCTATATGCTGATTATATGAGCAGAATGTGCTTTTCTATTCAGGGTCAAAGTAAGACACACATACTACAGTAGCGCTTCTGTGCCGCCTGCATGAAGCTGAATGAACCTTATCAGACGGGTACGACGCAGATGACGTCACAAGGGTCCCGTATTTGACAACCGAAACAGGAAGTGTATCAAGCAAAGCCTAATTCTTCGGTCCCTGTTTGTTGGATTTAGTCTTCAGTGGCAGAATGGCCAAGGAGTTGCCGGCTGTGAGCGCTTCGACCATGATTAATAGTCGTGTTTCCCTCGAGGCAGAGGCTCAGAGCAGATATCCGCGCCGAAACACAGGCAGCGAGCAGGTAAACCAACTAACGTCAGTCAGTTCCTCTGATCTCTATCTACACTAGTTATCTGTGCGGTGTCTTAAACAACACGAGGAGCTGAACATAACGATTTAAACGTCCGTATTTTACATTGTGCCATTTGAATGTGTCGGTTGCTACGCGGAAGTCCTGCTGTTTGTCATGTAAACGTGCAGCGAAACTGCGAGTGAATGCAAATAAGACTGTTTAGCAGCGTGTCTAAATTTGCCTTAGCGTTAATACACATTCTATGCTAAAAAAGTTAACTGTGTACAGTTAACCATTTCTCTTTATAGCTACAAAATATGAGAGCTGAACATTGTCAGGTGAATAGGTTCCTACGGCTCTTATCTTAACAATCCTGACTGGGATAAACTGATCAGCCATAACATTACGACCACCTGCCTAATATTGAAAAAAAATCCCCCTTTTGGCACCAGAATAGTGACGCACTCTAATCCTTATCCCTGCGCATTTTTTTCCACTTCCCACACATCAACTTTAGGGAAAAAGCTTCACTTGCTGCCTAATGTTTTCCACCCACTTCCAACTGCCACTGTCAGGAGATATTAATAATGTAGCTACTGTGAGTGAGAAAAGCCAAATTGTAATAGCTAGTCAGTTGGGATGTGGGAGGTTCCTGGGTAAGACATACCTAAAGCGATCCAAGGAAGGAAAACCGGTGAACTGGCAACCAGGTCCTGGGTGGCCAAGGCTCACTGATGCACATGGGGAGTGAAGTCTGGCTCGTGTAGTCTGATCCAATAGAAGAGCTCCTGTAGCTGAAATTGAGGAAAAGGTTAATGCTGGTAGTGATAGAAAGGTGTCAGACAACAAAGGTCATTACTGTTTTGGTTGCAAAAGGGTGTGTGTGTGTGTGTGTGTGTGTGTGTGTGTGTGTGTTTGCCCCAAGACATTGTTTGTTCGTGGATGTTTAGATGCTTCATAGTTCTTAGAAATAACCTATTCTCTTTTTTTCAAGAACTATTTAAAGCACGGGTGTCCAAATCCAGTTCTGGAGGGCCAGTGTCCAACACAGTTTGGTGCTTCTTCTTCCCAAACACAGCTGATTTAACTAATCTGTTAATTACTAGGTTCAGTGGGTGTGTTTAGGTGTTGGTGAATTACAAACTGTGCTGGTCACTGGCCCTCCAGGACTGGATTTGGACACCCCTGATTTAAAGGCTGCTTGTTGCCTCACACCTTACAATGTTTTTTTTAATATATTTTTTCAAAAGCCTACATGCTTCTTGCAGACAAACCACAAGCTTTCAAACCCACGGCAAATTAAATGCATTTGAACACATATCATTTACCTATAGCATGAAAGGTTAGAAATGTATGTATGTACACCCTGTTGCCAATATTTATAGTTATACATAGCTGTCTCCATGTATACACTTTTAAACAAACCCTGTGACTTTCTGTTTTTCAGTTGACATTCAAAGTTTTAAAATAAATAAAAAGTTAATCAAGCTCTTCTTTCTCTGTTAGAATGACCTCAGGGCAAGAGCACGACCTCCTGGCACCTCTAACACCATGTCTGCATCCCTGGCTGGATCAGATACAGTACCAGAGACAGCACGAGTGGATGACTGTGAGAGGCTGGGTACTCTTTTTGGGATGGTCAATAAGTGCTTGAAAGCCATGGGCTTTGCAGAGCTCTACTTTGGGGAGAAGATTGTAGACCCCGTGGTGGTGCTCTTCTTCTGGCTGCTCCTCTGGTTCCTCGGCATCCAGGCCCTGGGTCTTGTAGGAACTCTTTGTATTATCATCATATACATCCAACAGTAGTGGCCAAAGCAGGATGGAATGATTTGATTCTTTGTGTCTTGGCGTGATCTGTGTCTCTCAGCGTAACGAATGTCTCGTTCTAATGAATAGCATTATATCATGCAATGGGTCTAGGACTCTTTCCTGTCTGATCCTCCAATGACTATATACGAGGGTGTGTGAAAAATGATCCGCACTCTGGCCGTATAAGTTATTTTAATACAATTTTAGAAAAGACAAATACATTATTTTTAGACATAATCTCCTTGCTTTTCAATTCACTTTGTCCTTCTGTCAACAGGCTTTTGTATTCCTTCATTAAAAATGTTCTAGGATGAGCTGCAAGCCACGAATACCCCACAATTTTCACTTCTTCACCAGTAATGATTCTCTTTAAGAAACCTTTACCATCCTTATCTTCCTTCCCTACAGCAGTGACTGGGAAGACAGGAGCTTTGAAAGGAAAGCGCTGATGAGACAGTGCGGCCAACAGACGTTTTAATATAACCGGAGTGCGGATAATGTTTGACTCACCCTTGTGTGTGTGTGCATGTGTGTGCTTATAATATGCACACACACTGTGCTGTGCAAAAGTATTCAGGCTTTATGAAGTTTTATATATGCTTTAATTGTTTTTTTGTTTTTGTTTTTCAGAAACAAACTTTTGTGCCATCTACAATGACACAAACCTAAAAGAGTTCTGTAAATGAGGTTACTACATGGGTAGGATCAGAAAGCTGATATTGATGGTTTGCTTGTCATCTATGCACTAATTTTAATGTTTTTTGATATGTATGTTTCTTTAACTATCAGTTTGTATTGGATGTTGAGGAAGTACATATCGATAGCTAACATGGATGCTAATGAAAGAAGCACTTTAAGAGGACAAAGATTATTCTGTTTTACCTTATTGAAACAAAAGGATACATATCAACCAAACTTTATCTTGGGAATAGAAAGAAATAAGTCTTTGTTGTTTTATCGTTAGACCCTTTTAGATGTTAGTGCATTCTCCACACAAGTGCACTAGAGGGCAACCTCTTGCTGCTCATTGTTTCCTAGAAAACCAATAAAAAATAGTTCAATTTAGTTGATAAACATTAAAATGTACCAATGCACGACATGTCATTCACAGTCTGTAATGGGAACTGTGTGTAAAACAGAGAATTAATTTTTAATGCTTATATAAATTGAGTCTTTATAAATATAAAGTGTGTCTGTTGGTGTATCTGTGCATGCGTGTGTGTGTGTGTATTGGGGGAGGTTACCCTATGTTGGACGGTGTCTTATTCAGAGTGTTTTAATATATTATGCCCAGTGTTCTTGGGAGAGGCTCAGGATCATTACTAAAGATAAATGGATTAATGAAGAATGACAATTTTCCCCCATTCTGTGTTCTGCTGACAAACACATTTGTTCACCCTAATAGGATTTGATTACAATATTATGAGAAGGTGTATACTCTTATCGTTGTTACATCTTTGTGATTCTAAGATTCTTGAACTGCTTTTTGAAAAATTGATTCTTGACAAAAATATTAGAGTAATAACATGTATTAAAACATATTAAATGTGACATGTCGAAAAACCTGTGGTGATACTTTAAAGTTAATGCTGGGCTAAAATCTTTTTTTTATTTTTTTTAAATGTTGATTTTTTAAAATAGAAAATAGGTCCATATGCAGCTGCCTCACATCTAAAAATTTATTGTGATTATTATGATTATTTGTATTTCTAACTGCAGAGTTTTTGAGTTACAGCTGTAATTTAGACATATGTTTTGTATATGATTGTAATTCATTGAAATTATGAAGACAATTCCTCTTTCTGTGTAAAATGTGATGAATAACAGTTTACAGCTGTTTCCTTTTACCTCATTTAGCAGACTTTGTGCCATAATTTAGATTATTATTTATGCCATTCAATTTTGGGAAAAATCATTTGAAAGGGAGAAATTGTTATACCTTTTACTTCTGCATTCAACTGTGGCTATCTAAATAAAACGTACAACATTTTTCAAATGTTCTGTTGAGTTACTGATCAAATGTTCTGTTGGATTTGAATAATAGTTTGGTATAATAGTGAATAATAGTTTCAAATATATATGAGAGGCCATAAACACACTGCAAAATGGCCATGTTTACAGTGCATCCAGTGAAATAAGTATATAGACTGTAAATTATATACTGAAAATACTTATTCATGTATCCTTAATTTCTACATTTACATTTATGTAAACCACCAGGGTGATATGCTGGAGACTGCATATCAAAGTCACGAAAGTTAATAATAATTTTATATAAGGACATATGTATGTCCTTATATACTGCTCAAAAAGTGAAGGGAAGACTTAGTCCAGGTTTGACTTGAATGCCCATCATATCTGTATCTATGGTTCATCTATGATGTTGTGTTTTTTGAGCAGTACACATTTCTCAGACAGTGTATTTCCTGGCCAGTGCTTACAATAAGTAGTTCTATTACTTGTTCCAGATGTAATCATGACCACTTAAAGTATCAACTTTGCTCCCTGTTGACAGTAACATTCATTCAAGCGTAATGGTGATGTGTGTTGAAAGTAAAGTCCACTTATTGTGTTGAGAATCATTCTGTTTTATAATACTAAACTCTAGCAAGCGTGAGACTCACCCATACTATTAATCCTACACTCTACTAAGGATAAGCATTACTTAAATTGTTTATTATGGACACTGTTGTGGATGAGAATCACTTGAAAAGCTTGAAAAGTTACACCGAAGCAACTTTCCCCCGTTGAACCTTGGGGTCCTACTTTTCAAACTAAAACAGCTGTTGGTGTTTTCAGTTGTTTCAGGCTTGGCAGGGAATAAAGTAAGGACAGAAGTGCAGTTTGACTGATTTTAGTGAACTCACAACACAATGCTAGTTCAAGGGTCATGGGATATGCAAACAATGTAAAACAGACGGACAATATTTAAAGTTCATAAAACGGTAGGAGAGGTCGGCAAGGTAAGACGCAAACACATAAAACACATAAAAAGAAGACATGGACAAAGTGCACAACACATTTACTTCTTTTTTCAACTATGTCTTTTACACAACTGGTTCAAAACAGGAATAATCAGCATTCTGTGTGAAAAGCTCAGAGGCAGAATTGGAGGGCGGGGGTATTGTTGTTGCGCCTTTAAGCCATGAGCAGAGGTAGTGATGGGAGAGATAAGACCCGTGTGAACGGAAGAACCCCAGCACTGAATGTGGATCTGGTGGTGTGTGTGACATCATATCAGGAGGTTTAAAAAGTAAACGGTTAGCTGCTAACACTCTGACATCTTATGTAGAGTACGTAGATCAGAACACACTTGAACTGAATGAACTGAAAGATCTGCTGAAATTGAGATTTAACACAATTAGTAGTCAGGTGATCTTGAATGTAAGAGCATAGCAAACTCATTTTTAGGCTGTGCCGTGGTTTGAAGCTCTCCAGAAAAAGCTTATGAAAATGTGTAGGATCTCCTATTTTATCAATAAGAAGAGTGATACTCAAAACAATAGATGTACCATAGGAAATCATGAAGGTCACCATCTCCAAGTGAAGAAAAAATGGTATATACTAAGTATTGCATGTGGAAAATATATAGTATCCACACATACTATATGTCTGAGGATGGACTAGAAGCTCTTTCTCAAAGAAAAAAAAAAAACACATATAGAAAAAAACAATATAGCATACAGTATAGTGTCATGTTCAGGCCCCAGGTCCCATTGGTTGGAGATTGGAGACCAGTTTATGTCTTCCCAAAAAACATTTTTTCCCCGGGTTGTACACAATGCTGCATGCATTCATATGCATATTCTGCATAATTAAAACATGAATAGACATTATTTAATGTAAAACCCAATTACAGTATTGTCTATCTGACTCCTGTGTTTCAGCAAACCTCAGATCACCTGTGCACCATTGTCACAAATGAATTGTTATTAACATCCAATGCTTTAACTGCAATCAAGCAACTGTACCTCCTAAAACCAAAGGTCTGCCCAGGCACTTGCAACCTGTGTGGCAAAGATTGTATATCACCTTCTAGCAATACCATACACTATTTCATATTTGTGTCAGTAGGAAAAATACTTTCCCAAGCATTGTTGATCCTTGTTGTTCTGAGGCATCTGGAAACTTTCTTGTCTTGAGCCTTTAACTAGGCAGATAGATAAGAGCCTTCCATTGGATAATAAGTGCAGAGATTAGTATGTTTCATCTGTCAACACATTATTTAACCCTAATTGATGCGGTGAGTAGCATCATATTTATTTCATAAATAACCATGTCAGAAGACATGTTACTCTGTTTCAGAAGGGTCAAATTATTGTCCTGCATTAAACAGAGAAAATTTCTAAAGATATTTGGACTAAACAGCTGTGTAGCCTTCAGGAATCCGTGTATCAGTGAGGGTAATTAGAACAAAAAAGGCTTTAATTTGATAGGCAGCATAAAGAATGGACTGTGGAGCGTTGGAAAAACGTCATGTGGTCAGATGAGTCCAGATTTCCCCTGTACCATCATGCATATTGCCAACGATACAATACAAGCCTGGGACAGTGTTTTGATGCTTCTGTTTGTTAGGTCTAGGTTCAGCAATATTATGGTCCCAACAAATTAAGTCAGCTCACTACCTGAAGATACGAAGTGACCAGATTTTTTCTCTGATGAACATGATGACAATGCCTGGATTCACTGGGCTCACATTGTGAACGAGTGTTTCAGGGAGCATTAAACATCACATTTACGCATGGATTGGCCACCACAGAGTCCAGACCTTAACCCTATTGAGAATCTTTGGGATGAGCTGGAGAAGACTTTATGCTATTATGTTCATATCTCGTATTATCAACACACAATCCTGAAGAGAAAGTAATACAACGAACAGTGGGCAGAAATAAATGTTGTGACGTTGCAGAAGCTTTTCCAGATGATGCCAGGACGAATGTGTGCTGCAATCGACGTAAAAGGCAAGCCGATTAAATATTAGTGTGTGACTTATTTTTGGTCAGGCAGTGAATATGCAGCCTAAGTCAATATTGATTTTACCTAGGTACTGTACATGTCACACTCCTTATGCTGATTTCTTTCTGGCCTGCCTTTTATGTTGATTACAGCACACATTCGCCCTTGCATCATTTGGATAAGCTTATGCAATTTTTTGTTTGACTTAACTTGATTAAGAAGCCAAAACAAGAACTCCATTGTTCTCCAGGTTCTCAGGTTTTTCTCTGGAAAGGCTTAATGTAGTGTATGCATTTTATAGTAATGACACATCGGACATACATGGGAGATGGTCAAGATATGACGTTGCTAGAACCAAACTGAGAAACAAACACGCAGGAAAACAGCATTAGTTTCTGCAATAAACAGCCCTGGTAGTCTGGAATGTAAAAAAGAAGAGATAGCTCAGTATAAAGTTGAGGGGAACGAAGAGTAGAGTTGAGTAGAGAATTTTTATGTGTCCACTTATGCAGCAATCAGCCACAAACCTAATACCACTAGAAAAAAGTTCCTGCTGGCCATGATAGAAATGTGCACCACATCTTGTCGTATATGGGGCTTAGCAGGCAAGGAGTTCAAAGTTATTGATCTGACCTTTAAATTCCTCAGATCTCAGTCTGATTGAGCATCTATAGAAAGTGCCATACAAAGAAGATCAATCCATGGAGGTCCCAACCTTGCAACCCACAGCACCCGAAGGATCCACTGCTAACATCCTGGTGCCAGAAACCACAGCACACAGTCACGGGTTTGTGTGGATTCATGCACAGAACTGCCCTGATGGCACAATACTCGGCTTAATGTTTTAGGTTTTAATGTTATTGCTGATTGGTGTAACACACTTACTGAAAAGACGCTGTTGCATATTTATTGCCAGCTCTAAATGATAAAATGCAGGTTTGCACCACTGAGAAACAGAGAAGGAATGATAATTTGCCAGTTTTTTTTTTTTTTTTTTTACTATTCATGTGCAGTTTGAGGTGAATGTAGTGTGATCAGAAAAGCTGATGAACACCGAGTTGCAAAAAGTAATTAAATTCTAGCAGATTTTATTAGAGAAACAATTGTTCTACACTATTTAACAAACACTCACCATTCACCCAGATACAGTACTGTATGTTCTGTTATATTTCAAAATGTTGTACCAGAAAACAATCAGAAATCTTGCAAAAAAAACAAAAACAAAAAACAATAATACCCATAAGCCCTATTTCGCAAACATTTTATATCGTATGTAATGTAATTTTATTGTTCAACTAAGAGTAAACTGTATATAGGTCTCAAAGAAAAAGAACAGAGCATACCACTGTAGGAGACTTCAGCAGTATACTTCTGCATTTAAAATAATGCCTGTACTGTTGTGTTTGTATGAAAGACCTAACAAACCTTCCCTTCAAAGGCTCAGCTGAGACACATCAGCTAGTGTATGAAAATGAATGATTATAGTCACAAGATTTTAGAGATTGCAGAACTCTAAATGTCATGCATGCAAGTTTCAGTGTAGTAATTACTACAAAAACACCCAGATTACTACTGTTCTTACATAGTTTTAGAGCTGTCTAAGCCAGTATGACGTTAAGAAAAAAAATGGGGAGAAAAGGAATGTTATATTGGCATATCCAAAATGGAGAAGGCTACTGTAACGGTTACTGCTTGCCGGATGAAGGAGTGGCATGATAGCAGAGGTGAAGGTGATCAAAAGGGTTTTAATGAGACAAGAAACAATGGGAACAAAAGGAACAGAACATGAACTTTAAACACAGGACATACAAACTATAAACATGACAAACTAAACCAGGAGTAAACTAAACATGACAGACTAGACATTACAAACAGACTGAGATACAGACAAACCAGGAGAACACGGAGCCAGGAAGAACACGGAGCTAGGGAGAACATGGAGCTAGGGAGAACATGGAGCTAGGGAGAACAGGGAGAACACAGGGGCCAGGGAGAACACAGGGGCCAGGGAGAACACAGGGGCCAGGGAGAACACAGAGTCAAACAACATACCAGAACAGTAACCTTAGATGAACAGAGAACAAACAGTAACCCAAACCGAACAGATGCAAGACAAGACTAAACTGAACTCAGGAACATTTATAACAAACACTAATTTGCAACCTCAGTTCAGGTGAGCGCCACATCACATCACCTGACTGAGGTGCATTCTGGGACATGGAGTCCACCAAAAGTACAAATGAAAACAAAACACAAAATGGAGTCTGTGGGCGCTTTGGCGCTCTCTAGGGGTGATCCCTGACAGCTACAGGTTGGGAAATATCCAGCACTTTATCATAATTGTTTATCAGCATGGTTACACATTACATTAACAAGGTAAAAAAAAAAAAAAAAAAGCCAGCTCAAGCTAAAAACAAGTTTCTATGTTGTGTAAAATATGTGGCTCCATTTATTCATTACAAAAGCCTTTGTATGGCTTCTGACCCCAGGCGCAATGCATCTCTTCCCTAATCCTAGCTACCATATGGCTCTTATCATAAACTATTATCACAAGTTATACATAAATCATGAAACAAAAATGAGTTATATATTTATAGTATTTCAGCTATGTGACATTAGTTAATCTTCCTATAAATCTGTTGCATAGCCTGAAGCTCCTCCTTAGAGAGAGTTCGTGGAAGGTGGTGCCGCCTTATAGCGATTTTGGCCCAGTATATATAATTGTGAGCCAAACACTTTTTGCTCTCTTTCGTTCTTCCTCGCTCCTTTTCTCTCTCTCAGTTGAAGTGACAGCAATAGGACATGGCCACTGCAGGAAAGGTACGGTTAGCTTCCTTTTTCTGTTGTATCAATAGCTGCTCTTTGTATCTGAGTAGTTTGATTTGAATTCATCTTTCTAAGCTTATTCGTGAACAATTGGCTACGTTTCAGTTTACGAAGCTTACAGTAACCAAGGCTTTGATTATTTCTGATTATAAATCAGCAACATAGTTTTAAAAAGTTCTTATAGACTGCATCTACTATAGCAATCGTGGTCTGATTTTCTGAGATTCTGTATTTTGACAAACTGTAAAAGTGCTACTTTACACTTTGTTGCATAACCCCTTTCCTACCTATTGATTTTGGCATAACGTACTGTATATTTTTCCTTTAATTTGGGAAGCACGGTGTAACATCCTACATGATCACCCTAGTATTGAAGTATCAAGTGTTACTGTATTTATATTTGTAATTCACGTTAAATATGACATTATTACATTGGACATAAAAGAAAATCTAAAAACAATGTGAAGCAGGAGGAGATGTAGAAACAAAGCCCCCCCGAAGGATGTTCTTAGAAACACAATAAAAGCTGCTGAAAACCAGGTCCTCCATCAGTATTTACAGTACCTAGTACTGAAGCTGCAACATCAGGAACCCATTTAACATTAAACAACGTTGTGAAATCTCACTTATAACCTCCACCAAAGACAAACATTGCTCAAGAGGCAAAAACAGATGTTTGGAGAGTTTCCATGAATAGTCAGGGATCAGTAAATCTGCAGAGTGCATAACCGTATATTTAAACATGCCTGTGAGAAACACAGTCTCTGTTCAGTACACCACAATATTGTGCATGTGTGTGTTTCTAGGTGATTAAATGCCGGGCTGCTGTAGCTTGGGAACCCAATACTCCTCTTGTGATGGAGGAGATTGAAGTGGCTCCACCCCAAAAGAATGAAATACGTATCAAGGTTGGACATTTCATGACTTCATGACTTTACTGTTGCTTTAATAAATCAATCTATTAAATAAATATATTCCTGTCTGGTAGGTCATCGCTACTGGTGTTTGTCACACCGACTTGTACCATCTATTTGAGGGAAAGCATAAGGACGGATTTCCTGCTGTCCTTGGACATGAGGGGGCTGGCGTTGTGGAGAGTGTTGGACCTGGAGTCACCGAGTTCAAACCAGGTAAGAACACCCACAAAGTTCACAATTCGCTCTGCTTCTCTGGATTGCTCCTGCTTGCTTGTCTGTAGTGTACTGACCCGTGCTGTGCATGACCATGTTTTTTGAAGGTGATAAAGTCATTCCCCTCTTCATCTCCCAGTGTAGAGAGTGCAAGTTTTGTAAGAACCCAAAGACTAACCTCTGTGAGCTTGGCTGGTAAGAAAACTACACAAGTACACAATGCGGGCAGAGTAATGGGCGATATACATGTTCAGCCATGTATGTAACATGACACTTTAATTAGCAAACTATAACAAAGGTTTGCAACATTTATGCAACACGTCCAAATTCAAGTCCTATTGACTAAAGACTTGTATTAAATAAATAAAGGTAAATGTCGAAGGGACAGTGAACTTGTTTGTACACAGGTCAAGTGACCGATATACTCAGATGTCAGAAACCACAACACGCTTCTCCTGTCGTGGTAAGCCCATTCTGCAGTTCATGGGCACCAGCACCTTCTCTGAGTACACGGTCATGAACCAGATTGCTGTGGCCAAGATCCATGATGATGCTCGAATGGATCGTGTTTGTCTGCTTGGCTGTGGGATTTCCACTGGCTACGGGGCTGCAGTCAACACCGCCAAGGTACGTATAGTGCTGTTTTTTCCCTACATATAAGAATATTACATTAAAAGTTTAAATACCATGCAAAAACAGTATAATTACCATGTATCGCTCAGCATTATTTACTACATGCATAGCGAAGAGGTAGGAATAGGTGCACGAGCAACAGGGATGACTGCAGCCTTAAGAATATTGTCAAGCAAGGCTGATTAAAGACATTGGGGGAGCTTCAAAAGAAGCTACAACTGTTGCATTAATACTTTCAAGCCACCCCTGAAAAAGAAAAGAACTGGATCATTGATCCAAAGTCCTCTTTTTACACGTACTTAAACATTGCATTTCATTTGGATATCAAGGTCCTAGAGTCTGGAGTATGAGTGGAAAGTCCAGCGTGAAGTTTCCACAGGTGCTGATGATTTGGGGAGCTAAATCCAAAGTATCTACCAGGAGATTTTAGAGCACTTCCTGCTTCTGACAAGCTTTATGGAGATGCTGATTTCCTTTTCCAACAGGAATTAGCACCTGCCCACAGTGCCAAAGCTAGCACTACCTAGTTTGCTGACCATGATTTTACTGTGCTTGTTTGACCAGCCAGCTCTCCTGACCTGATATTCTATGGGGAATTGTCAACAAGAAGATGACAAACTCTTGACCCAACAATACAGACGAGTTGAACGCTCTGTGATTAAGGAGCCATGACCAAGTATTGACTGCATGAATTGCCATCAATTTATAGAATTTCTGTATTGGGAATCCTTATTGATTGATCTTCAGGAATATTCTAATATTTTGAGATACTGGATTAGCATGAGCTTTAAGGTGTAAAAAATTTGGAAATATTTCAGTTTACATTTAATTCATCTTAAATATATGAGACTTTCACTTTTTAAATGACAAATTTTACTTGTCATTTAGAAAGTTATCATGATGTTCACATTTTTTGAGATGCACTGTATATGACTATAGGTCGAGCCCGGGTCGGTGTGCGCAGTGTTCGGGCTTGGTGCTGTTGGCCTTGCTGCAGTAATGGGCTGTAAGAGTGCTGGAGCTTCCAGGATAATCGCTGTGGACATAAACGATCAGAAGTTTGAAAAGGCGAAGGTACTTGGAGCCACTGAATTCGTGAACCCCAAATCACACAATAAGCCTGTGAGTGAGGTTCTGGCAGAAATGACCAACGGAGGTGTGGATTTCTCCCTGGAGTGTGTGGGCAATGTGGCTGTTATGGTAAGCCGTGATAACACTTTTGTGCATTAGTCTTTTTTCTTATGACAAAATTCAACAGAATTATCATTATAATTCTTTTTTTAGAGGACTGCACTTGAGTCGTGTGTTAAAGGTTGGGGGGTGAGTGTGCTGGTTGGCTGGACAGACCTTAGTGACTTCTCTGCACGGCCAATTCAGCTAATTTCTGGAAAAACCTGGAAGGGGTCACTGTTTGGAGGTAACCTGGTATATACTAACATTAACCAAAGGCTACAAAATGGAAAATATGTCTCAGTTGATCTTTGCATATCTGTGTGTCTCAGGCTTTAAGAGTAAGGATTCTGTTCCCAAGCTAGTCCTAGACTACATGGCTGGCCGTATAAAGCTGGATGAATTTGTAACTCATACTATGAGTCTTGAGCAAGTCAATGATGCCATTGAACTCATGAAAAAAGGAGCATGGTAAATAGATTATCATTCAACTGCTTTTAAATATCTTTAAAATATAATTTTTGTAACAAACATTTCCTTTCTTATAGCATTCGAACCATCCTGAATGTGTCTAAGTGAGAAGGGCAGAGCAACACAAAAACCACGGCTTCTTGACACCAAAGTTATTACTTCTTCTGCCATGTCTTCTGCTTATCATTCTTGATCTTTTAACAAGCTTTCAAATTAGGCAATTGGTCTTTAAAAGGGTTCATGATCTAAAACTTGGGAATACTTAGGAGTACTCGATGTTACAATGTTAGTACTCGATTATACTCAATTAGTGTATTTAACATGCATGCCATTATAAGCCTATAATCCACCAACTGGAATTGTCCAGATATTATGCAATTATATAAATTCTACAGAGTGGCTATGTAAAATAGATTCACGTGCTAATAAAAATGCAAACACACTCATGTTTCTGCATTTCATTTCATGAGTTCATCCCATTCACACCAACACGTTTATATAAATCAAAAGCCGGAAAAGTGATTAAGAGAATGACCTAGGAGAAACGGCCAAATGCTAAGCTCCAAAAAAATGGCGGCTCATTTTTATTTTATGTAAATGTTACAAAATGACAGACTCCACAGACAGGAATATAGAAAACCCGAACGTACGCTTTTATTCACAATGAATAATAACTGTGTAGGATAAGATGTGGGTAAGGAAAGTGAACCGGAGAGTCTTATCTGATATTGTGCTGGGTGGAGACAGTAGCAGAACTCAGAGGCTGGGGAGACGAGGAGACACGGCGTGGAATGGTCGCTTGGCAAAGGTGAATCATGGAGTCCTGTGTATTTGTATGTGTTGGTGATGAGGTTCAGGTGTGTATTCGGGAGATTGGGAGCGTTGATTAGGGGCAGAGCCTGGCATGTCATTGACGGAACACCTCACTCCCTCCACCTCTGCTCCTGAGGGCCAAAGAAGACGTTGCTGGGGTGGACGACCTCTATCTCTGGGAGCAGGCATTTGTGGGTGTTGCTGATGGAATTCCCTGAGGAGGTTTGTATCAAGGATGTCTTTTCGTGGGACCCAGCTCCTCTCCTCATAGCCGTACCCCTGCCAGTCCACAAGATACTCGTGTTGCCCACCTCGGGATCTCCTTCATGGCGTTAATTGTCCCATCTTATAGAACCAGAGCCAGGGGGGTGGGGCAAGTCGTTGGGACCAGGCTCTGTGGATACAGGAAAAATAGGTAGGCCTTCCAGAACCTGGACACAAACTGAGGTCCCCTGTCAGAAACAATGTCCTCTGGGATTCCGAAAATCCTGAAAAACAGGTTGAAGAGGGTTTCTGCTGTTTCCTTTCAAGGGAACCCTCTTCAGACGCTGAGTGACGTGAGGTGTGTTTGTATGTGTTGTTGATGAGATTCAGGTGTGTGTGGTTAGTATTCGGGAGATTGGGAGCGTTGATTGGGGGCGGAGCCTGGCGTGTCCGTGACAGTAAATACCTTTTGAACCTAACTCCATGTCCTTAACCAACATGAAAAAAATTTAAATAAATCCAGTCATGTATATTTTTGGGGGACTGGAACCAACTCTAATTCAAACAATATTTTGCAAATACAATCTCAAGTCTGAACACTAAATTCAAGACATGAACTGCACATCCTCAATTATTTTAACAATCCAAAAAAGGAGTAATTCCTTTGATATTTCAGTAGGATTGTTTGAATGCTAACCTATGTTTTTTTATTTTATTTTATTGGCTCCAGCTGCCAGAAATCTCACTGGATAAACATTTCCCAATTTGAACTAGTGAATTAACAAACAAACCATGTTTCATGCAGAGTTCATAGTAAATAATAAAGTTGTTGAAAATGACTAGACAGAGAAGGGGTCAGAGAAAAGGACAGTTGCTGAGTAAATTACACTAAACATTTTTATTAATGTAGAATTAAGCTTTTGCAAGTTTGTATAAACGATATCTCAAACTGGACCTTGACAAATATGTCAACAGACAGAACCACAGACACACAGGTTACTCACATTTGGGTGGAATAAGACACAACTTAGAGACAATCCACAGGGAAAAGCTGCTTTAATACAACTTGAATCAGTGAAAGGCAGATCAACACACTGAGCACCAATGACCAATAACCAAGCAATGTTAGATCAACCCTGCAGACCAGTTCTGTACTGCATTAGCCAATAACAGATGAATTACGCCCTCACATATCATTTATCCAAACAGACGGGTCTGATGCACTCTGGTAGAACTTCATGAGACATTGTGTGTAGTGAGGCACTCTTTTATAAACATAAAGATGTGGACAGGGAGTATTTTGGGATAATCCAGAAAGGAAAGAAAAAAAATGAAGAAGGATTTGATTAATTTGTCTATTTATAAACACATTACATTGCTTACCATTCATATTTGGACACACACACAGTATCTTGAACTTAATTACTTACTATCTTAAACACTGTTCATTCTATAATCTGTGTGCGAATGTACACACACACACACACACACACACACACACACACACACACACACACACACACACACACTCCAAACAAATGCTGGTAGCACTTCAAGCAGGTCGAAGGTCGGTGCCTTCCAGTCTGATTCATTTGAGTCCCACGATTGTTCAGATGACAAATTCATGAATAAACAAATCTGCACTTGTCCTGTAATGTTCTGCCCAACAGAGAACCACAATGTGATTGGCTGATCAGCAACAGGGGCGGAGCAGATGTGTCCTCCACTGCTGGAAGGGCCTGTGTTCTGACCCGAGCACTTTTTATCTGTGACAGGAAGTGAGCACGACATTTTTATCCAGTTGACGAGGGAGAATCTCACAATCTGTTTCAGTCACCGGAAGTGTGTGTTCAAACTGGGCAGAGCGTTTCCCATCTCGAGTAACAGCTGTCCAACCATCTGCCCATGTCTCATCCTGCCAACCACCTGCACAGAGGAGAGGGCCAAGTTTATAAACATTCAAGGATACTTGGGGAAAAAAAAAAAAACTGGAAGGTTTCTGATGTTTTCAGACACATGCTTACTTCCTAGCCCAACCCAACTTCTCATGAACTGGTATCAACAGTGCATCGTCTGCTTTTAGCTAACCTTTTCTATGACTTATTGTCAATGATTGAAGAGAACAATTCCATCACACACACATCCTCCTCACAGTCCTGAGCCATCTGGACACAGGAAGGGAACTTCTGTTAAAAGGCTGCTTGTTAATTACAGCTCAATATTTAATATTTAATCCCCTCCAAGATGCAAAATGTTGTTTTCGGAGCCCCCTGCTTTACTCATTATACACTTATACACTTCACTGTTATGACAAGAAGGTCTATTTGGAGAAAATGATATGCCTGCAGATCTGGTGCCAGGAAAAGAACCCAGTTCTTTCTAGAACAGCATGAGAACAGCATGGCACAGGATAGTCAGGCTTTCCCAAAGGTGGTGTGATCAGCTCAGGACACAATCCACACTAAGCTCTCTGACCTGTGTAACCCAGGTTACTAGCCTATCCAGCCTGGAGAGGATTATCAAGATTTATTTATGTATATTATATATGTATGTATACAGTACATGTGTACATGTGTATGTATGGTGTGTATGTGTATATACACGTGTACACACACTCCTAATTTACAATGAGGAATTAGATATTGATGACAGAACAACAGGAAACGTCACATTTCAAACGTATTTATAAAAATGTGTAGTTTTGAATGGCCGAGTGTAGCTCCGTCATTGCAGTCGTTGATCAACGCAGGTTGGTTCACTGGTGAGAGGAGTAATGGATATGAAGAGAATAGGTATAAATGGATAGAGAGAAAAGATTAAGAAACGGATTAAACATAACACTTGAGTTTAAAATTGTCATCTGGTGAAATCTGTGTAAAACAGCCTTTCTGTAGTGCATGGGGGTTTATTCTATCTAATTTCACTCTTTTCTTGGTTGGGTTTTTTTTCTTCTTCTCCTTCTCTTCTATTTTGTTGAGTCTTTTACCTGAATTCTTCTTTGGAGTTGGACAAGAGGGTCCTGGACTTCTCAACACATGTTGTTCCGGCCACCTGCCAAGAGCACAACGTTAGCCAGACCATTTCTGAACTGGGAAAAATGCTATAAATCATTGAAGCGGTAGGACCATTTCGTATGTTGCAGAACACAGGATTTGTTTTGCCTTTGAAGAATTGCGTTTCATAAACCTCCTCATTCATCTCATTGACATTTAATTGAAGGGTTTTGATATTGTACAGTTTTTTTTGTTACTTTACCTGTATTGAATTGTAATGTTGTTATTTTATTACATTTATTATTAAGTTTAAAGGGATTGATTCAAATTATATTTCTTTATACAGAATATACTCGGGTATTATTCACAGTTACATTAGAGAAACCAACTCGACAAACCAAGGTAAATCAAAAGATTGAGCTCAGCCAAAACATTTAAGTGTCAATTGAATTAAAGTTCATTTTATTTCAACAGTTCCCAAAAAAAAACAGCCTCTTGTGAATTATTATTTGTAACTTTCATTTGTTTGGTGCATACGGTCAAATGCAAATAAGAAAATCCCGTTATTTTTGGCTAACTACGACTTGGTGTTAGTGATTATTTCCCTTGTCTAGTTGCAACACTGGCTCATAAGCGGACGTGGTCTTCTGATATGGTCCATGATGTTAAACTCTTCATGTAGTGTCAAACAGAAAAACTTTTTGTGGATACACAATAGTGGATACCTGTTACACCCGCAATGTACTGTATTAAATATGCAGCAAGTGGTACTGTACCTAGACCTATAAGATAGTGAAGGATCTCAGCCATCTGATCAATGGACTGTTCTCAGCTATAGTCAGGTAAATTCTGTATTGCACAGCTCCTCTACTGTTTTGATGCAGTAAGGGTACTGTACTTGCTTTCTCCTCTCTACTGGGCTCAGTGGCCAGTTCCTCTGTGCGATGATGTTCTTCCTTTGATCACATCTCGATGGAGTTCTCCTTCTTTTTCCTAGCAGGTCGCACAGTCACTCCGAGGCCCAGATTGCTGCCTGTTCCTTTCCCTGCAGCATTACAGATAGTTGCTGAACAGGAAGTGTATTTTGTGCTTTACAGTTGGCATTATATTGGCAGAATTAGGGCAAGTCTGTGTAGATGATTGTCAATTATGCTCCAGTCCCAAGCAACATGGGTATTAGTCATGTCCACTGTTTACCTGCATTGAGGCTTGACACCACAACCAACCTGCCATTTGGCCCTGAAATGCAGGAAATTTGAAAATTGAAAGTGATCAATAAACAATTCACAAAAGTTTGAATTTAGCGACGTAAACATTTATATGTCAGACAAACAACATACCCCTGCAAGCCACCATAAACAACAGACAACGTGTATGCTGCCTGAGACAGAATTTCCCAAGGTCCATGTTAGTGTACACTCCTTAATGGTGCAGATTTTTAAAAACTCTTTCTTTCTTTCTCTCTCTCTCTCTCTCTTTCTTTCTTTCTTTCTTTCTTTCTTTCTTTCTACATACATACATACATACATACAAGTTATGCTTCTTAGTCAAGGGAAGACAAACGAAATAACAATTTGCCAGGACTCTTAGGGTCTTGATTGTGGTACTTTCTTTCTGTTATTGCGTTTAGACTTTTTAAATTCAAGTTAAATATGACACCAATGTCATATTGGACATACTGAAAAATATGAAGCATCAACAGAAGGATGTTCATAGAAAAACAATAAGAGCTGCTGAAAACCAGTTCCACCATCAGTACTTACAGTACCAAATACTAAAGCTGGAACATCAGTAATCCATTTAATAAAAAAAAAAAAAAAGTTTGTAAAATTCAGAGTGCATAATCATATTTCACTATGCCTGTGCGGAACAAAGTCTCTGTTCAGTACACCACAATATTGTGCATGTGTGTGTTTCTAGGTGATTAAATGCCGGGCTGCTGTAGCTTGGGAACCCAATATTCCTCTTGTGATAGAGGAGATTGAAGTGGCTCCACCCCAAAAGAATGAAATACGTATCAAGGTCGGGCATTTCTTGCTTTCATAAGTAAATCCTATAAATATATATATTTTTTAATTTCTGAAAGATGTTTTTTTTTTTTTTTTTTTACTGGGGCATGAGGTGTACTATGAACCTGTCCTGTCTGGTAGATCATCGCTACTGGTGTTTGTCACTCCGACTTGTACCATCTATTTGAGGGAAAGCATAAGGACGGATTTCCTGTTGTCCTTGGACATGAGGCGGCAGGTGTGGTGGAGAGTGTTGGACCTGGAGTCACCGAATTCAAACCAGGTAAGAACACCTAACTGTTTGCTTCTCTGGATTGCTCTTGCTTGCT
>JAAGKR010005739.1:0-30367 GCA_011419295.1 Clarias macrocephalus
AGACATGGCTGCGACAGATTTGAGAAAATTACCTCCACTTATATAGACGCAATCGAGGGATAGAATGTTACATATTATTAGACACACACAGAGATTAACACAGGAGCGCAGCCTAAATCCTGTTTACATTAAATAAAGCTGCTTCCGAGCAGGTTTAAGCTTACGGACATGTTGCTATGACAGCAAGTGCGAGATGTGCATCGAAGAACTGAATAATCCAAGATCAGGACAAATCCACAACAATCAAATCCAGCTAACTGAGTTAGCGACGTATGAAGAACGGACCCTGGGTCTTGCATCTGTTCAGTTAAGTTGTTTATACTGTTGTTGGTTATGTTCCATGTTTTGTTTTAGCCTTCATAGTTTCATGCTTAGTTCATTCTAGTTCAGTGTCTGTACGTTTGTTTATATTCTGTTTTCATTATTAAAAACTTGTTATTCTTAAAACGTCTTAACATCTGCGCTTATGCCTCGCCTACGTCAATATCACAAACGTGTCAGGAAGGGGGGGGGGGGATGACAGTATTAAGTGCAATTGATTTCAGGTTTTTGGGTTAAGTTAGTTTAGATTAGGTTTCCCTGTACCAGCATCCAACATTTAAGAAGAATCTCAGAATGACTACTACTAATAATAATAACATTCTCAAGAAAGCTATATGTAAATCGGCCAGTAAAACCTAAGCATATAATAAGGTAAATACCACACAGCATGTTTAGAAAAAAAATGCCTGCATTCAGATTGCATTCAGTCATTGAGTGCAGATTTAGTTAAGTTAGTGAGTTCTTGAGTTAATTATCCTCACAGCCTCAGGGAAAAAGCTGCACCTCAGTCTTGTTGTTTTACCTGTAGGACTTCGAAGCCTTCTACCTAAGAGAAGTGGAGCAAACTTTTACATTTTGTTGATGTCCTTATAAGAGAAAAGGGATCTTTATAGAACTTCCACTTTAACCTTGAAAGTAGTAAATCTTCACAGGCCTCACAAAATGCGCACGGGCTTTGTTATGCTGGAAGAAGTCTTTATTTGTCACTTGTACGTTACAGAACAATTAAAGTGCATGGTCAGCCATGACACAGTGCCCCTGGAGCAGAGAGGGCTACGGGTCAATTCACTGACTGGCATCACTATTGTACAAATATACTGCGATGGCTGAAAATGTATTGCACAGAAACACAGTATTGAGATTCGAACCTTGGAGGGATGAGGTGACAGTCCTAATCACTAAGCTGGCATGATGGCAGAAACAAGAACTGTAAAAAACTGAATATATTGGAAAGTAGCAAAGAAAGCAAGGAAAAGGGAAATGCTGGTTATGCTCAAAATAAGTTCTACATATACTACTCATAGTAAACCAAAGAAGGATGTTGTTCATTTGTCAGGCAGCTTAAAACAAGGGCAGCTTCAGCTTACATCAAAACCATACATAGTAAACAAATAAAAGGGAGCAATTAGCAAAATACTGGACAGGCAGGAAGTGAGGCAATCAACAAAGTGCCATAAATGATAATAGGCAGAGCAGATAATTAGGAAACACAGGTAATGATTACCAGATAGATAACCAAGTAGCACCAAGTAGTGTTGCTCCGATCGCAAGATTTACATCCCATAATAGCCCAGAAAAACCGTCAAGTAACATATTAAATGACCTGCAATGTTTTTATAATTATATCATTGTTCTCTAAAGCTTCCATTGCTACAATGATGAAATGGTCATCAAAATCAGAAAATAAATGATAAGTATAGTAATGAAAAAGGAAGAATGTGGTGCCATTTTCAGGGAGGAGTTGAGACAGGCTCTGGGTTTTCAGGAGGACAACTACAGCTAAGGTGATCAGGGAGACAGGTAGGAGGATACTTAGTGTATCATCAGGAAAGGGAAAAGATGACAAGGACACTTGGTGGTGGATCGAGGAAGTCCGGGAATGTATACAGGGAAGGAGGCTAGCTAAGAAGAAGTGGGACACTGAGAGGACAGAAGAGAGTAGACAGGAGTACAGGGAGATGCAGCAGAAGGTGAAATTTGGCAATGTCCAAACAAAGAGCCTTTGAGGACTTGTATGCTAGGTTGGACAGTAAGGAGGGAGAGGTGGATCTGTACATGTTGGCGAGGCAAAGAGATAGAGATGGGAAGGATGTGCAGCATGTTAGAGTGATTAAAGATAGGGATGGAAATGTACTGACAGGTGCCAGGAGGGAAGATGGAAGGAGTACTTTGGAGAGCTGATGTATGAGGAAAATGAAAGAGAATGAAGAGTAGAAGAAGTGACTGTTGTGAAGTAGGAAGTAGCAAAAAATCAGTAAGAGTGAGGTGAAGAGGGCGTTAAAGAGGATGAAGAGTGGAAAGGCAGTTGGTCCTGATGACATACCTGTGAAAGTATGGAAATGCTTAGGAGAGGTCGCAGTGAAGTTTCTGACTAGTCTGTTTAGTCTGCATTAGTGCCGTGCAGAGCTGTGGCAACTACAGAGGAATAAAGCTGATGAGCCATAAAATGAAGCTTTGAGAAAGAGTAGTGGAAGCTAGGTTAAGAGCAGAGGTGAGCATTTGTGAGCAGCAGTATGGTTTCATGCCTAGAAAGAGTACAATAGATGCAGTATTTGCTTTGAGAATGCTGATGGAGAAGCACAGAGAAGGTGCAGTATTAGGGAGTTGCATTGTATCTTTGTAGATTTAGAGAATGCGTATTACAGGGTGCCGAGAGTGGAGCTGTGGTATTGTATGAGGAAGTCTGAAGTGGCAGAGAAGTATGCTAGAGTGGTGCAGGACATGTATGAGAGCTGTAGGACACTGGTGAGATGTGCTGTAGGTGTGAAAGAAGAGTTCAAGGTGGAGGTGGGTCTGCATCAAGGATCGGCTCTGAGCCCCTTGTTGTTTGCTATGGTGATGGACAGGATGACAGATGAGGTTAGACAGGAGTCTCTATGGACAATGGTGTTTGCAGATAACATTGCACTTTGTAGCGAGACCAGGGAACAGGTGGAGGAAAATCTGGAGAGGTGGATATATGCCTCGAAAGCAGAGGAATGAAGGTTAGTCATAGCAAGACAGAATATATGTGTGTGAATGAGAGGAACCTAAGTGGAATGGTAAGTCTACAGGGAGCAGAGGTAAAAAGTTGCAGGATTTTAAGTACTTAGGGTCAACGGTCCAGAGTAACGGAGAGTGTGGAAAAGAGGTGAAGAGGCGGGTACAGCTAGGTTGGAATGGGTGGGGAAAAGTGTCAGCTGTGTTATGTGACCAAAGAGTATCAGCGAAGACAGTGGTGAGACCAGCGATGCTCTACGGCTTAGAGACAGTGGCACTGAAGAAAAGACAGGAGGCAGAGTTAGAGGTAGCAGAGATGAAGAGGTTGAGGTTCTCTTTAGGAGTAACAAGGATAGAGTCGATCAGAAGGACAACCCATGTTAGATGCTTTGGAGATAAAGTCAGAGAAGCCAGATTGAGGTAGTTTGGTCATGTTCAGAGGAGAGATTGTGAGCATATTGGTAGAAGGATTCTGAGGTTGGAACTGCCAGCCAGGAGGTCTAGAGGAAAACCAAAGAGGAGATTTATGGATGCAGTGAGAGAGAACATGAAGTTAGTTGGGGTGAGAGGAGAGGATGCAATGGATAGAGTTAGATGGAGGCAGATGATTCGATGTGGCGACCCCTGAAAAGGAATAGCCGAAAGACAAAGAAGAAGAAGATAGTGAATAAAATGAATAAAAATCTGTTCTCCATTTGCACCTGCCTGATTTGTCCTAAAGCTCTACTTCTGCTTGGGGTTTTTTTTTACCTTACTTTCTGCTGCTGTGGATGGCCCTACACGGACAACTGCATCTAGAGGCTGTAAAAATGACCTAAAAACTGCTGCTGTAAACATTAAAACCTCGTGATTTAATTAATCTATCAAGAAGAAGTTTTCACTCCTTGCTTCTTCAGTAGAGATCGATTAGAGATATGTAGATATCAATATCCACATATTTTGTTAAAAGCACCATGAAACTAAAATTCAAGGGCCAAACTCTGTGCAAGACTAAACCATTAATTCTCACTGTTACAATGCTAGAATACAATGCTGGAATGGGATTTTTTTTTTTTTTAATGACTGAATGAAAGTCTAGTTTAGTTAAAGGGGATAGGGGGCTAGAAAACTAATCTCCAAACCGGTTGTGGATCATGGGAGTTGGAGCTCATATCAGTGTAGGAAATGTATGCACAAATCTTATCAAACAAATACATTTTACAGTTAAACAGTTATGGACTCTCCATGATGACTTCCATAATGACGTCTTCATGGACTATAAACTAACTCTGTCTATTGTGTACTATGAACTATGAACCCTGTCTAATTTGCACATTGTATAATATATGCACTGTTTAAACATCTTTAAAGTTCTTCCTGACAATTTGTTGAATGTTAGTCATGCTAAATATATGTATAACAAAATATTATGTATGATATATATAAATTAATATTTCTTGAAAAGTTCTGCTGTTGCAGTTTGCAAGGTCCAGATATAGATAACGCAAAGCAACACAAAACTCATGCTTCATTATATTTGCTGTGATACCCCAAAAAAGTTTAAACCAATAAATAACCCACGCACATGCATTTTTAAGGTCAACATTTAAATAAGAGTTTTGCCTCTACTTACAATAATGTATTTCCTTTTGCTTTTCATTGTCCTTGTGAAGTCCATGTTGGTCTATAAAGCTCTGCTTTGTTGCTGCGATTGACTGCAGGAGATCAGTGTGAGAGAAGATAACAAACAGCAATTGTGCGAGAAGTGAGCAGGCCGTGAACTCTGGAACCTTGATGATTTCTGCATGTGTGTCTGTGTGTGTGCGCGCGTGTGCGTGAGAGAGAGTGTTTGTGTGCTTGTGCATGTGTGCATGTGCGTGTGACTCAACCATTTATAAGTCGTATATACTCACTTGTGAATAGAGGTTACAATATCATAAAATTATTCATTTTCTTTTGAAATTTAATTTCAAAAGTGAAACTCTCACATATTCTGGATTCACTGCATGTAATGTGAACTATTTCAGCATTAATATTTCAACAATATAGATGAGGTGCAAGCTGATATCAAAGCAACCTGGTCCTCAACAACACCTCAGTAGTGTCACAGGCTGATCGCGTGCCATGTGGTAATTCTTTTCATTAATTTAATCAATTTCAAGTTGATATAGGTCTATTGTCAGCCGAGCATCAGGTGATCAGAACTAAGCCAATGGTTCTTCTCTCTGGAGCTGGTATTTGATATTTGTCTCTCATGCTCAGTCTCAGTGTGCGAGCATCACTTGAGCGTGCACTGTTTATTATAACATTGTGACCACACGTGTGTGTGTGTGTGTGCGCGTAAACCAAAAGCGTCATTAGAAAAGTTCCTTGTTAACGATCCAGAGTCTCTCTCTCTCTCTCTCTCTGTAAGAAAACAGAAATTCTGTTAGTTGGCACACGCAAGTGACATTAGAGAGGTTCCATGACACGAGAGCACACGCACACACACTAACAGAATCGCTGCTGTAAAGTAAAAAAAGTGTGTGTGAAAGTCATCTCAATATATGACTATATACAATAGCTCCCTCCCTTCTCCTCTCCTCTCGCCTTCACACACACACAAACACACACACACACACACACACACACACACACACACACACACACACACACACACACACACTACAATGAAGTACTCACTGTTACTCAGACAACAAGGCCCAGGTTCAATTCGTTTGAAGTACTTATCATTAATGTTGCACTCTATATTTTACAATGGCCACCGTGTATAGACCCCCGGGGCCATATGTCGATTTTCTTAAAGAGTTTGGACATCTGCTATCAGACCTATTGGTTAACTCTGACAAAATGTTGATAGTAGGAGACTTTAACATTCATGTAGATGATGCTAACGACGCTTTAGCACTCACTTTTATGGATTTACTAAATTCCTTTGAGGTTAAACAAAATATAAATGGAGCAACTCACCGCTTTAATCATACGCTAGATTTAATTATATCCCATGGTATAGATGTCCCTAATATAGAGATCTTACCTCAAAGTGATATCACAGATCATCACCTCTTAGTATATACACTACCTGTAGAACAGATTAACTGTGTCTCCCCACGTTATCGATTTGTTATAAATATGAATCTGACTACTAAAGACAGATTCACAAGAAATCTGCTGGATCTGTCCCAATTTCTTATCAGACCCCTAAATGCAGAAAATCTAGATGAAGTAACTAGCAGCATGGGCACTATTTTTACCAGTACATTAGACACTGTTGCTCCCATCAGATTTAAAAAAGTCAGAAATAAAACACTTTATTAGAATCGCGTATAAAGATAGTATGTGCAGCTATAGACAAGCTCTAAAAGCTGCTAGGACCGAGCATCTGAGCCAACTGATAGAAAGAAACCAAAACAATCCCAGGTCCTTATTTAGTACAGTGGCTCGCCTAACAAAACCTAAGATGCCTGCAGGGAGTATCCCATCACAGCTTAGAAGTGAAGACTTTATGGACTTCTTTAATGAAAAAATCGATAGTATCAGGAAGAAAATAACGGATGTTCAACCTCTAATAGCATCTCATGATCCAGTCCAGTCTAAAGCGTCACATTTAGATTTTCAGTGCTTTACAAGTATAGGACAGGAAGAGCTGTATGAACTTATCACCTCGGCTAAATCAACAACGTGCTTGTTAGATCCAATCCCAACCAGTTTTTTAAAAGAAGTGATGCATACGGTTGGAGAGCCACTTCTAAACATTATCAATTCCTCATTATGTTTAGGTCACGTCCCTAAACCTTTCAAGTTGGCAGTTATTAAGCCTCTTCTTAAACAATCTAATTTAGACCCGAATGAAATAACAAATTACAGACTGATGTCAAACCTTCCGTATATATCAAAAATATTAGAAAAGGTAGTATCAGCTCAAATATGCACATTCTTGCAGGAAAACAACATCCTCGAAGAATTTCAGTCAGGTTTCAGGCCCCTTCATAGTACAGAAACTGCACTAGTTAAGATTGCAAACGACTTGTTTTTAGCTTCGGACCGAGGCTGCATCTCAATACAAGTCCTACTTGATCTTAGTGCTGCATTCAATACTATAGATCATAATATTTTCATAGATCGCTTACAAAATCACATAGGTATTCAGGGACGGGATTTAAAATGGTTTCGATCATATTTGTCTGATCGATACCATTTTGTAGATCTAAAGGGAGAACCGTCTGGTGTAATGCCAGTGAAATATGGGGTCCCACAAGGGTCAGTTTTAGGACCTCTGCTATTCTCAATATACATGCTTCCCTTGGGTAACATCATTAGAAGACATGGGATTAGTTTCCATTGTTATGCTGATGATACCCAATTATATATCTCAATTAAACCAGACGAAATACCTAAGTTGTCTAGACTAACTGAGTGTGTCCATGACATAAAAGATGACCAATAACTTTCCTTTACTAAATTCAGATAAGACAGAGATATTACTTACACAACAGCTCCCTCAATTCAGCCTGCGTTTAGAAGGATGTACTGTTACCACCAGCTTGACAGTGAAAGACCTGGCTGTAATATTAGACAGTAATTTATCCATTGAAAATCATATTTCCAATATTGCAAAAACAGCCTTTTTCCACCTTAGAAATATTGCCAAGCTTAGGAACATTTTATCTGTATACGATGCAGAAAAGCTAGTACATGCATTCATGACCTCCAGACTGGACTACTGTAATGCATTACTATGTGGCTGTTCGGCATCCTCCATAAACAAGCTTCAGTTAGTCCAAAATGCAGCCGCCAGGGTTCTCACTAGATCCAGAAAATATGATCATATAACCCCAATATTATCATCCCTGCACTGGCTACCTGTTCAGTTTAGAATTAATTACAAAATACTATTACTTACAAGGCTTACAAGGCTTTAAATTGTCTAGCTCCCACATACCTAACCACTCTTCTGATATGCTACAATCTACCACATTCCTTAAGATCACAAAACTCCGGATTCTGGTAGTTCCCAGAATTTCAAAATCTACAAAAGGAGGGCATTCTCATATTTAGCTAAAAAGTTTTGGAATAGCCTTCCAGACAGTGTTCGGGGCTCAGACATAGTTTCCCAGTTTAAAAGTAGACTCAAGACGCATCTCTTTAATCTGGCATACACATAACTCATCGCATAACCTCATACTACAGTACATGGCAACTACGCTAATTTTCTCCATCTGTTCTGTATTCTTCTACCCATCCCGAGGCATCTGGAGATTGTG
This sequence comes from Clarias macrocephalus, assembly GCA_011419295.1. Classification (NCBI taxonomy): domain Eukaryota; kingdom Metazoa; phylum Chordata; class Actinopteri; order Siluriformes; family Clariidae; genus Clarias; species Clarias macrocephalus. The sequence goes on from JAAGKR010005739.1 coordinate 8,265, forward strand.
CCAGCTTCAGTAGACAAAGGCCAACCCTGCGAGGTTCCTGAGGCATCCAGAGAAGGACCAGCTCCAGCTGGATTCTGCTTTAGGATGGTTGGAGCTACACATGCTGCTCCTGTGCTTCCAGTGATCCAGACCCCCATCTGCCCTTTGCACCTGCTGACTTATCCATGTGCTGAACCGGACTCCATGTGAATTTAAAGAACTTCTGTTATATTGAACTTTCAGCTGCATAACACACATGATGTTATATAATTCCGTTATCAGCCAAATGAGGATGGGTTCCCTGAGTCTGTTTCCTCTCAAGGTTTTTTCTTATTGCCATCTTATGGAGCTTTTCCTTGCCACTGTAGCCGTCATCCTTGACTTGCTCATCAGAGACATTTTATTAATCATTCACTCATTCATCTCATAATTATCTAGACACATTTTTCTCACACATACACACTTCCATAAATTTTCTTTAAAAAAAAAAAAATTTTGTTAAGCTACTTTGAGACACTGTATACATTGTTAAAAGTGCTATATAAATAAAATTGATTGAATGAATGAATGAATGAATGAATGAATGAACGAACACACACACATCAAAACACTTATCTGTCAGGATTATTTTCAAAGGGAAAGTGCAGGTTAATTAGTTTTATTTTTATTTCATATTTTGTATTAATTATTTTTTATGAATACTTTTGGGTTGTGGAATGAATCGTCAGCATTTCCATTATTTCTTATGGAGAAATTCGCTTTGATATATGATTGTTTTGATATACAAGACCATTTCCAAGGTTTGACTGCACATACATACACTTTAGAGCTGATTGTAATTTATAATGCTCAACACCTAATCCCATACTAGCATCCTGAGGGCCTGAGGTTGTCCTATTTTCAATACATATGATAGGAACCCTGTCAAATTAAAGGTGTTCTCTTGTATTTTTGTATTGGGTTGTATTTTTCAACAATTTGAGATGATTGGCTGCAGTTTCATATACAGTTATACAGGTAATTAGTGTGCATTCAGTGATACACATGTGCAAATTAAAATTTTATTTGTCACATACAGAGTGATGATATGAAGAAATGCTTATTCGACCACTGAGGACCTAAACATTTTTAAATAAAGAAAAAATGTTAAGTTTTCAAGAAGAATTTAAAGAATGATATTTTTTTAACACATTAGAAATATAGAAAATACAGAAAATTACCTTATGTACAAATAATGAAATAATAAAATAATAAAATAAATATATAATAAAATAAATAAATAATTTAAGTGGAATATAAAACAATATTCATACAGGCTTCAGCATTCGCCAGATGATTTGATGGTTTTTAGAGGTCGAATTTGTACCAACACTCATTTGTGTATAATTCTGTGCACATTTTTTGTGCAATCTGTCAGATGACTGAAAGGTTTCCGGAAGCACTTTAATAATAGGGTTCCAAGAGCATAACTAACAATGCAAAATGATGTTTATTTTGAGGTTGTTATGGTGTTCACCAGGATAATTATCATCTAGTCACCTCTTGGATTTTCACCAATGTAGAATTGATCATTATATTGTGTGCAGACAAGGCAATAGTATTGCAATGATATATGAGGGATGATTTATGATAAAAACTGATCCTTAAGGACTTGTGATTTTAGTTGCTCAATTTACAGTTGGACCATTGTGAATGCTTTCAGTTAAAAGCATTGCAGTTACCCACAGCATGATGATTTACACTTTACTCCCGACAAACACCCCGCCCATCTTACAGAATTATATATTTGTCTAAAATTAACGTTGTACTGTAAACCTACCGCCACTTAGACACCCACGGAGACACCATGTTTAAGATATTAAAACATGAGAAACACAGAGAGGGGTGTAGTGTAACCTGCTACAGCTTACCAACAGTTCGTGCTAAATGGATGAAAGAATTCAAGGACATCTAGGTTCCTGATCCACATGTAAGTTTACATCCAAGAAATTGTTGCCACCGGGCCTGGTCTTGTCCTCGAGAATAATTTTCTGGAGTGTCCTCTGGAGCTTTGAAATGTGCTTGCATTCCCTGGATGCATAATGGGTTACATGGCACGAATCCTGACTTCCTGTATGATGTCCTGCCTGTGCCAACATGTAACAGCTTGAATATATTGTGGCATTTAAATTCCTAGCATAATTGCTTACATGTATATTACAGTGTGCATTGCAGAAATCAAAACCTTGCCACCATGAAGACGCACCCGATCAGCTGTTGCTCTATAAAATTTTGACAAACAAAATAAAAACACAAATAAAATAAAAAAACAATAACAACAATATATGCTTATCAAAGCTGTGTGGGATACTGTAGTGTAAGCACTGTTCGAAAAAATATAATAAATAGTGATACATAATGTTACAAAACTTAAAATATGCAAGTTCAATACCGGAATATATACGTGACATGAGATGTACTTGCTTTGTGTTGAAAGCTGTTGGTTGCATACCTGTACAATATCAGCAAGGTGCTCATGTACCAAAGTGAAAGTAAACCTTATAGAGGAGATATACAGTGAGAATTATGCTTTCTAACATGATTTCTCCAATGCCTTTAATAAAATCAGGAGTCAGGAACTGCTCAGGATGTGTGTCGGCGCATCTAATGTTTCCTGGATAGCTGGTTATCTATTAGATAGGCCCCAGTTTGTAAGGTTGGGGAATTTCCTGTCTGATGTGGTGGTCAGTAACACAGGAGCACCTCAGTGGACTGTTCTCTCTCTGTTCCTGTTTACTCTGTACAACTCAGATTCCCAATACAACTTGATTCTGCAATGGTGGAGTGTATCAGGGATGGACAGGAGCCGGAGTATAGAGGACCTCTGGACAGCTTTGTGGAGTGGTGCACCAGTGGTCTGCTCCTAAACATGATGAAAACCAAGGAGATGGTAGTGGACTTTAGCAAGTGTAAAACTTTGGTTAAACCCATTCCATCAAGGGTGAGAAGGTTTTTTGCAAATTGCAACCATTGTCCATTAGCCAAACAACATTTATTAGCATCTGTGCAGCAGTGAAACATACAGTATTCTGCTACTTAAAGCATATCTTTCTGTGAGTTTAAAGACACATTTTTAACTATTCAAGACAGACTAGTTAGCATGGAATCAAAGCAGGCTTCAGATTAAGACAAATCAAAGGTTAAATAAGGATTAAATACACATACACCTGCTTAAAAACACCACAATCATCCCTGCCATAATAAAATGCTATGGCACACATCAAAGCCAACAACCCAGACACCACAAACCTCCACAAGTCTCCAGTTACAGTCTGGAAACCCACAAAAAAGCAGTTATTTAATTTTAGCTGCCACCCAAGTTGCTCTGATCCACCATGCCTGCAGGAACTCATGTTTGGATGATCTTTACTTCCAACTCTCATGACCTTATAATTTCTTTTTGACACCTCAAAAAACCCCAAAACTGCTCACACTGTGTGAACAGACACATCACTTTGTGAATTATTATGACTGCTATAATTTTCTTTTTTTCTTTTCTTTTTTTTTCTTTTTTTACAAAGTGTGGTTTTCTCAAAATGTGGTTTTAAGTCCTCCAGAAAGCCTTTTCTGTTGTGGTTTATGGTGAGACATTCAGTCTGGGTTTTCTTTACGAAATTCCTGGGTGTCCACCTGGAGGAGAACCTCACCTGGTCCCTCAACACCAGCTCTCTGCAAAAGAAAGCCCAACAACGTCTTTTCTTCCTGAGAAGGCTGAGAAATGCACAGGTTCCACCACCAATCCTCACCACCTTCTATAGAGGAACTATCGAGAACATCCTGAGCAGCTGCATCACTGTCTGGTTTGGGAATTGTACCATATCAGACCGCAAGACCCTACAGCGGATAGTGAGGACAGCTGAGAAGATCATCGGGGTCTCTCTTCCCTCTATCGAAGACATTTACACCACACGCTCCATCCGCAAAGCCACCAGCATTGTGGCTGACCGGACACATCCATCACACTCACTCTTCACCCTCCTGCCATCTGGAAAAAGGTACAGAAGCATTCGGGCCTCACATCCAGACTATGTAACAGTTTTTACTCACAAGCCATCCGTCTCCTCAACACAAAGGGACTGGACTGACACACACACACACACACACACACACACACACACACACACACACACACACACACACACAAATCACTAAAACAGACAAACTAAATAACATCCGGACTGAACTGATAAACACACACATGCACAATCACACTGATCTACAACCACCTTAATTTGATCATGCCCACCTATCGGAACTGCTCTTTGCTATATTTGCACAATAATAATTCATCTCACTTTGCTATTTGCACAAAATATCTTTGAACACAATGTTAAATTGTTTACTTGCTGCTCTCTCCACTACCTCAACTCATACCTTATCACTAAAAAGGTATTTCTTTAATGTAACGTGTTACGTTGTTGTGTTACGTTGTTATTTTCTGTTGTCATGTAGCTCTTCGTTTGCACATTTGCACGTGCACTTTGTTGTCTATTGTGTATTTTTTGTATAGAAATAGATTTTATTTTTTTTAGGTTAATTTAAAAATGTAAAAATCTGTGTTGTTAATTTATGTCGTCTGCATGTATGTAGCACCTCGGTCCTGGAGGAACGTTGTTTCGTTTCACTGTGTACTGAACTGTATACGGTTGAAATGACAATAAAAGCCTACTTGACTTGACTTGACTTGACTTATGTTTCCTTTGACCTCTTAAATACTAGGCAGATTAGCCACTATAAAGATCTGAAAGAGTGTGTGCATGATGCCCTGAGATGGACTGTGATTCTATTAGGTGCATTTCTGGATAATGTGAATTCCTGGAACAGGTCCTTCATTAGCTGTGACCTCGACCAGGATAAAGTGGTGAATGTGGATGAATTCCATGTGGATGATTCATGCTTTGTTCACTGCAAGCGCACTGTGGAGGGGAATTTATCACATCTTCCAAGGAGGCACCCTAGAGGGCACTTACTAATCTACTAGTGTACATCTAACCATAAATCTTTTACTCTGAGGAATACAGTAATATACTGATATGGCATAGTCTGATGTACTAAGCAGATAGCATGATGAAGTCCATTTGGGGTTAAAGTTTTATTGAAGGCTAATCAAGATAAACATTACTGACATCATTACTGCACCATTAACTGCCCCATTACTGACAATCTTAACTGCACCATTAACTGCCCCATTACTTTGCTTCCTTTGTTGGTATCCTGCATCAGATTTAAAACGCTGAGACTTGTGTAGGTCAAATGAGGCCAAAAACAGACCAGCACTCAATTACCTCAAAGCACTTACTGCATCATTCCCCGCACTGCACCAGCACCCACTGATCTTCTAGCAATGTTTGATCTGCGCCACTCTCTCTCTCTCTCTCTCTCAGGTTACACGAAATGCATGCATTAGGATGATTTCCTGTTATAGCAACAAGGTAGGTACAAGTTGTAAGAAAAAGTTTCCTCTATACGTCTGAATATCTAAGTCACTGCTTATCTTTAAAAGGCAGCTTAAGACATTTAGCTTTAGTATTAATACTTAGCCAGTACATAATGAAGCAGTACCTAAGGATCTGTTTAACAATAGACATTTCAAAGCACTTATGTAGGTCGCTCTGGATAAGGACGTCTGCGTCTGCGTCTCGTTTGTCTGCGCCGCCCCCCTTAAAGTTAGGCAGAGAAGAATGCTCCTTTAACATATAATTATTGAACATAATAATTATTTATTTTAATAATTAAATGAATTAAGTCATTTTGTCACAATATTCCGCTGTTTTTCTTAATATAATTTATTTGCAATTTTTAAAAAATCTGTATTAACTGTATTACGTTCATTTGTGTTCGTGTACGCGGGGCGCCGGACAAACGAGTGTCTATGTAGGCACGTAAATTTTTGAAAAGCATGTGACCTGAGGCTGAGCTCTGATTGGATTTTGTCACATCATCCTGGGTCGCAGCTCTGTGCGCCCTGAACCCTCCCACTTTTGTTCTTTGCAAATCAATATCGTTTTTTTAAATACTCATTTGGCTATAACTAAGTACATTTACTGTGTTAATGTATCATTTTTCATGTTTCTGCACTTTACTTAAGTAGTATTATTAGTGTATACTTTTTACTTTTCCCCCTCTACATCTTACCACAAATGTCTATACTTTTTGCTAATTACACACTAGAGTCAAGTTGGGAATGCCAATTAGTCTAATCTGCATGTCTTTGGACTGTGGAAGGAAACTGGAGTACCTGGAGGAAACCCACCAAGCACAGGAAGGACACGCAAACTCTGTGAACACAGCCCCAAGGACTGGAATCGAACCTGGACCCTGGTGTTGTGAGGCGACAGTGCTAACCACTAAGCCACCATGCTACCGCTACAGTATTTTTGCGGTGAGTACTTTTATACTTTTTCTCAAATAGAAATGTAAATGGTAAACTATTTTTAATAAAGTAATATTTGACTTGGAGTGCGTATCTAATTTGATGAGTAAAGTACAGGATTTGTTTAGTTTTGCCCACCATAGCATCTAATTATACAGTACACTCTAAAACCATATGCTTGTACAGTATGTCTTGCATGGATAAGTGAACCTTTTGTCCATAGTAGTGGCTAGTTACTGTAGCTTGTTAACAGCAGTCATTATTAGTCAGTCATTTTTGAACACCTACATTTCTAACACAACCTTTCACAATCATATTTTGGATGATTAAAAAAAAAAAAAAAGGAGATTGAAGAGATTGGAAGTTATTTATTTTTAAGTAGTTGGAAGTTGTACACCATTGCAAGTCTGAAGAAGAACATGATACGAGCATTTTCCAGAAGTGCTTTCCAGAAGTAAAAATAAGGAAAATGTTCTTGTTCTCGATTTGCCCCTCTTATTATTTTGCTACCTCAATAAGCTACCATCAGCTAGTTTAGATTCGGTATATCTTGAATGCTATTGACTGGTGTAAGTCATGCAAGCACTGCAACATGATGCCACTCTCACTTCCAGTGTAAGGTCCTTATAAACAAATGTGGGTGCTTGTGTTTTAGGTATAAAAGTTAAGCATAGGGATTAAGCTTTAACAGTTTAAAGTGGTTTAACCTGTTAAAGTCAATATCTGCTGCTAGAGTCAGAGTCTACAGTACGTAGAGTTTACTGTTTAATCAGATTGTATAAAATACTTGTAATAGGACATATTACTTTATAAGCTGTATTTTATAGTTCTGTATTCTATAGTTACCGGCAGTAGCTTCTTTGTAAGTAAAGTTCATTTACAGACTCATTATCAGTGGCTTTTCATTAATGTTAGCATTGCCAAGTCTGTAAAGATAGGGCACTCATTATCTTTGTAGGATAATGGCCTTCTTTTGGTAGTCGTAGTAATCACTTTGTTATCATTTTATATTGCTTCAGGCAGAATTCCTGGTAACAACATTACTAAATTTGATAACACACCCACACACCCACACATATAAGTTTCAACTGATCCAACCCTAGACAATAACAGATTTTTTCTTTAATCAAATCATCATTTAATTATTGATACAGCTATTATCGTAAGTGAATTTTATTTCAGGTTTGGGAAAGAAGTTTTGGCTTGTCTTGTAGCTAACTGTTTTAGTCTATTGAATGTAATGAACAAATGCATTCCTGTAGATATATTTATCTAGCTAATGTGATGCAACGTGATAACTAGCATATGTCAATTTCTAGCTAGAATGAATTATTTATACACATACACTGATCAGCCATAACATAACACTGCATAACATTAACACATTAGCACTGATTATCAATTATATACCAGTAAATTGGTGACGAGATTATAGACATCCATGGCTCACCTATGCCCGCAGGAGAAAAAAAAAGATCTCCAATCCAACGGAAAAGCAGAGCAAATCGTAGTAAAAAAAAAAAAATCAATGTTGGCCATGAAAGAAAGGCACCAGAACACCCAGGCTGCACAGCAGGCAAAGAGCTCAAGAACACCAACTCCCCCACACCCTAAAATTTCCCCTAGATCTCAATCCGATTGGGTACTCATAGGATGTACCAGAAAAAAAAACAAGTCTGAACCTCGGATGCCCCACCCCACAACCAATAGCACTGAAAGGATCTGCTGCCGGAGAAAAAAGCAGAGGTTTTGTGGAGTCATGCCCTGAGGGGCCAGAGCTGCTGGGCTTAATGCTGCGCATTGTAATGTTATGGCTGGGCATCTTTCATTCACAATGCAGCTTCCATAGGATTATGGAACTGTGATAAACATGGTTTTCCAAAGAGATATTATCTCGGTTGGTGTTTGATGATGGTAGTCAAAAATAGGTACTGTAGCTCTAAAATCTGACACGAGTTCTGGTGAGATCTGTTGACCAATGAGGCATTTCTCTACAGTGAATGCTTCTCACCATTGCCTTTTTGATGAGGGACTCCATGAACTGTACAGTAACTGTGTTCTAATATCTTTCTATGTACTCTAGAGCAAGGTCACACTTCAAATCTAACGTTCATTGAAACGATTAGCTTTCACGTATCATGAACCATTTTAGTGGTTTTTGTCCAGAATGGCCCTGCCACTGCCCACAGAATGAACTGCGTGTGTGTGATGCGTTAGACAGCACACTTACCATCATTAAACACCAACCCTATGACACAGCAACCCACCAGTGAGGATTGAAGCCATCATGTCTCATAGGAGGTCAGGTTTTTAAACCACTTCTCACCAGCAATGGTGTAGCACACTGAGAAGCAAGTGTTATTCTGTAAGCATGAGCACATAGACACCCAAAGGTCCTTTGATGACAGACTCATTGGACTCTCTTGGACTCCTTGCCAAGGATGGCTGTGGCATTGAGATTTAAACGTAAACACCAACATCTTTTAGAAGAACTGTTTTTATTGCTTCAGTACAGTTCCAGAGTTCCAGAGTGGAACTGTGGCGAGACTAACACAATTCTTGTGAGATTTTCCTTTAATTTGTCACTATTGCATAACTAACATATTTAACACACATGCAACACACAATATAATATAATATAATATAATATAATATAATATAATATAATATAATATAATATAATATAATATAATATAATATAATTGTTAAAAATGAATTTAAAGAAAATATTAAAATATAATAATTCCAAAATATAATCACTCCATAGGTTAACAGTTTCTGTTGTAGCTATAATAGTCAAAATTTGTGTATGCAGAAGTCATTCCAGTTGTTAAATGTAGCTTGATAGCTTAATATACATGTATTAGCTCACAAGGTAGCGTTAGTTATTTAGATGAGTTTGCTGTTTAATTTGCATTTGAATACAGGAGAATTGGCACCATTACGATAGAACTATCAGACCCTTGAATAAAGCTCTAAACACTTCAGAGCAGAGACCCTAAACACTGATCAAGCTAGCATATGGATTTCCCTGTACTGTATGTACATATGCCACAATACAGGGTTTCTTCAAAGCACATCATAGCCTGTACAGGTGCTACAGATAACCTTGGTTATAAAATGCATGGTGTACACATAAGCTAAAGAGCTTTAAAGGTCCAACTGCAATGCTCCACAGCTTCCTCTTAAAATAAAGAAGCAGTTTGGACCTTTTAAATGCATTTGTAGATATAGTAGTCATATAATCTAAAACACAGTTTTTAGGAAAATTGATCCGACAATAATGATGTGGAGATCCGCGAGAGGATGTGCAGTATGTCACTAGGTTCTTTTTCTTATTAGGGTGTCTATTTGCATTTTTGTCTGGCCCAGAAATTAGCTTCCACTCACAAGGAATACAAAGTTTCAACTAAAGTGGGTGGGGTCAGTTGATGAAAAAGGGGAAGGATGTCTTAAAAAAAAAATGTCGTAATATTGTGATTTACTTCACAGCCACCAGAGGCTCTTCCTTTAAGAACACGTAAATGTGGTAATTTAGCAAATTATTGTAGTAACATTGTAAACTTCCATGAAAAGGACTATAGCGCTATAGACTATAGACTTGCTGGGAGTCCCTTTAGGTGAATCTTACTCTGTGGTTATTTTTATCACAGTAATCTGGAGTTCCACATAAAACCTTTCCTCATGCTAGCAAACACACGCACAAACACAAACATACGCATAATAACCCTAATGTATTTCACACTCTATAACAGATATGTTTAGTGAGTCTAAAGTTTAACTGTTTGAAACATTGTACCATCATGTTTGAAATGAGCAATAAATATGACACACTGTATAAAAACTATACACCTAATGATCAGCAGATCCAGGAAGAGAGGTGAAGTGGTGTGTACTGATGTTGCTCCACCAGGGGTTAGATGTTTTCCTCGAAAGTGTGGAGATAGGTTTTCAGAGCAAGTGTGCTTGTGTAGGGCAGTGAGACGGAGCGGTAGAAATCTAGTCCGGTGAGCAATTCCACGTCACGTATGCGAGCCGTGTGAGTGCGCAGGATCTCCTCCACCCACCGAGATGGCTCCTCCGAACTCTGAGAAGCAAATAGCAGCAAATGTCAAAGGTCAGCTATGGAGTTTTTGAAGAATGTTTTGATGGCAGAATTTAGCTATTTAGTTATTATGGAAACACCTGTCCATGATACCTGATAAACAGTCAGTTCAAGTCTCTATAACCAGACAAGGTACTTTTTTTATTGTTAAGATTGGCTTACTTATTATTAGAGTTTTTTGTTTAATATGTCTTTTAATTAAATCATGTACTATATGGCATGCAGCTCCTGGCTGGTTCACCTATCATTAGATGTTGCTGTCTAAAATCTCTCTTTAAGTTTAATAGGACTTTAATTTCAATTTCATTCTTCCCTTCCTACTAGAGAGTCTCACTGCCATTATAGCTGGATACAATGATCCAGTAAAGTGTGGTCAAGTATTTTTCACATTCTTATCAGGTTCAATAAGATTTGGTCAGAATAGAAAGTGTAACCTCTTCATGATTATACTGTACCTTTAACACCCTGTTTTGTAATCTACACTGCTTGGCCACTCTATTATTTAATTTAGCTTTAACTATGGTATGTAGTGGGGAAAAAAGTATTTAGTCAGAAACCAATTGTGCAAGTTTTCCCACTTAAGAAGATGAGAGAGGCCTGTAATTTTCATCCTCAACTATGAGAGACAAAATAAGAAAAAACTAATCCAGAAAATCACATTGTAGGATTTTTAATGACTTAATTGGTAAATTCTTCTGTAAAATAAGTATTTGGTCACCTACAAACAAGCAAGATTTCTGCTCTCACAGACCTGTAAGATCTTCTTTAAGAGGCTCCTCTGTCCTCTACTCATTACCTGTATAAATGTCATCTGTTTGAACTTGTTATCAGTATGAAAGACACCTGTCCACAACCTCAAACAGTAACACTCCAAACTTCATTATGGCCAAAACCAAAGAGCACCAGAAACAAAATTGCAGACCTGAACCACATGGGCGGGACCTAGTGAATAACCTGCAGAGAGCTGGGTAACAAAAGGCTCCCATCAGTAACACACTGTGCCGCCAGAGACTCAAATCCTGCAGTTCCAGACGTGTCCCCCTGCTTAAGCCAGTAAATGTCCAGGCCCGTCTGAAGTTTGCTAGAGAGCATTTGGATGATCCAGAAGACGATTGGGAGAATATCATTTGGTCAGATGAAACCAAAATAGAACTTTCTGGTAAAAACTCAACTTGGTTTGGAGGAGAAAGATCTCGGGTTACTTTGCTGTAACCCTGTTCCCGGAAAAGGGGGGAACGAGATGCTGCGCGAAAACGCTATGGGAACATCTCTTTGTTCAGCCGGTCGTGAAGCATGTGTGTATCAAACACGCCAAATTTTGGCTTATATAACCTCGGTCAGGTGACATCACCTGATAAGGTCCACCTGCAGGTTATAAATAGGAGTGAACCGGAAACATCCTCAGGTCAATTTTTGTCTGAAAGAAATCAACAATTGGTGGCTGACTAAATACTTTTTTTCCATGTGGTGCCGGACCGTACAACAGTATTTGAGTATTGAGCTTGTCGGGTTGGAGCCAGCAGCAGGCAATCCTTTGCAGAGTCCAGCTGGGCTCAAGGTGGCGCTGCCATATCATAACTCCAGCAGTAAAACTCTGTGGTGGCGTGAGAACTGGAGAGCCTGCAGCATGCTAGGATCTAGGTTTGCAGGTACGCCTCGATGTCATCGTAGAGGGAAAGCTGAGAGACTGGTGGTGGACAAGATGCTATACTCCCTTCCCCGAGAGGAGAGGAAGGTGGTAGGCATGCACGCTCCCAACTCTCTGTGGGAGGCCACCAACGCACTGGAATGCGCAGTATCCACGCTTTTGCTTGGCCCAGACAAAGGAAGATTTCCCGATCGGAGCCCCCCCTTCAACATGGCAGGGAGAAGGGAGAAGCCCATCCCTCCAGTAAAAGTAGAAACCCACAGACGAGCCCATGCCAACCGAGCCCCAGCTCCCCAACCTCTTTCCTGCTCGTGGATTCTCAAATTCAAATTCAAATTTTATTTGTCACATACACAGTCATACACAGTACGATATTCATTGAAATGCTTATACGACCGCCCCGTGACCTTAAAATTTTTAATTTTTATTTACAAGAAAATAAGGAAATAAATAGTGAATAGTGAAATAATACAAAAAAGTTTTCAAAAATATATAGATATCCGAAATATAAAATATAACAAACTTAAAGTCTGTGAGCTGTGAAAAACTTAAGTCTGTACAAATATTGAGGTAGTAAGTGAGATGAGGGGGAATGTGAAAAAAAAGTCCTTGAAGTGTGCAAATGTGCATATATGTGCAAATGTGCGTTTGACATAATTGTCCGTTCTGTGTGTGCAAAAAATGCGGAGGTGTTTTAGTCCAGTGTATTGGTTTGATTGAGAGACCGTACCACCTGCGGGAAGAAGCTCCTCCTCAGTCTCTCTGTATTGGCCTTGAGGGAGGGGAAGCGCTTTCCAGACCGCAACAGAGAGAACAGACCATTGCTGGGGTGGCTGAGGTCCTTCACAATCTTTCTGGCCTTTGTCCAGCACCGCTTGCTGTAGATTGAGTGCAGGTCAGGGAGCTCAGTTCGGATGATGCGCTTAGCTGATCGCACCACCCTCTGTAGGGCTCGTCTGTCCGGCATGGTGCTGTTCCCGAACCAGGTTGCGATGTTTCCCGTTAGGATGCTCTCTATGGTGCAGGAGTAAAAGTTCCTAAGCACCTTAGAGGGCAGTCTGAAGTCTCTCAGGCGTCTGAGGTGGTAGAGACGCTGTCGGGCCTTATTCACCACGGTGTTGATGTGACAGGACCATGACAGGTTCTGCGTGATGTGAACACCGAGGTACTTAAAGCTGTCCACTCTCTCCACTGGGCTCTCGTTGATGACGGGGGTCTGGTAGTTCCTCTCCTGCTTAGTGCTGAAGTCCACTAACAGCTCCTTTGTCTTACTGACATTTAGAAGAAGGTTGTTCCTCTGGCACCAGTTCTGCAGATTTCCAATCTCCTTCAGGTAGGCCGTCTCATCGTTGTCAGAGATCAGGCCTACCACGACGGTGTCGTCAGCAAACTTAATGATGGTGGTGGAGCTGGTAGTGGCCACACAGTCGTGTGTGTACAGAGAGTACAGCAGGGGGCTCAGAACACAGCCCTGTGGGTCTCCAGTGCTGAGAGTGAGAGAGGCTGAGACGTGTCCACCCATCCTTACTGCCTGTGGTCTCCCAGCTAGGAAATTAGAGATCCACTGACACAGAGATGAGCTGAGTCCCAGGTGCTCCAGCTTGGTGGTGAGTGTAGAGGGAATTATGGTGTTAAATGCTGAGCTGTAGTTGATGAAAAGCATTTTAACATAATTCCCCCTTGTGTCCAGGTGAGTGAGTGATTCTGGGCCAGATGCACCAATTCCTACAGCACCGCACAGCCCAGTCTTCTCCCTGGAACCCAGGCTCACAAATATAATCCAGCATGACATTAAAACCTCACCCAGCACAATAATAAACCAGCGCCCTTGGCCTTGGCCTTGGCCGATTGACCAATCGGTGAATAAGATGAGTCAGCATAATTGAGAATTCGATGAGCCCCTGATCTAGCCTGATCCTGGCGGTACCCAACTCCGATTGGATGCTCTGTCTTTGTAATGACTTCACCAAATCTGACTAAACCAAATCTCAGAATTCAACGCATACCCACTGCTGTGAGTGGATGAATTCATCGAGCAGCTAGGTAAAGCCCACTTCATGCCTACGCTGGACCTAATAAAGAGGTACTGGCAGGTGGCATTCACGACGGAGGCAAGAGGTAAAACCGCGTTCAGCTCAGATCGTGGCCACTGGCAGTATAGAGTTTTCCTCTTCAGGTTACATGGAGCCCCGGCTACCTTCCAGAGATATGATGGATATCGTACTCCGTAAACACCGGCTCTATGTCATTTCAGCAGTCTCCTTAGTTATTGTCTTTGCTGCTTGATGTAGGACAATAATTTGACCCTTCTGATACACATTAACATCTTTTCCATGACCACATGCTGCTCTTTATGTAGTTGCTAAAAAAAACTGAAGCTACTCACTGCATCCGTTAGAGTTTAAAGAATTGTTGCCAGCTGAAACATATTCATCACTGCAGTTATTATCCAGTCAAAGCTTCTTAAGTATTTGTATATTTTAAACCAAACAGCATTTTTTTGTCTGTTTTTTTGTTTGGGTGACCAGTCAGAGTCATGATATATGATATATATTTTGATTTTTTTTCTTTGTTTCTTAGTAGGGTGTGTGAATAAGAACATGACCATGAATGTATTACATTGTTCAGTCTGACTAATGAGGAGAAAGACAAAGCCAGATAGTGCCTTGGACAAAGGGTAAGCCTACCACAACCAACATAGAATTTCCATTTGAATCCTACATCATGTCATAGACATAATGTAACATGCTGTCTAAGCATGTCCATCATAAGTTTTCAGGAATATTTACACTGCAGGTCTCGATGCCCAATTCTGATTTGTTGCCTATATCTGATTTTTCTGACCGTCTGTTTACACGTTCTTTCAACTATGACCCATATCCGATTCAAGTGTTTACACTTGCCATACCATCTGAAACTTCGCACATACTTAAAGGGAGGTTCTTGCACTACACACTAGCCAAGATGGACGAATGTGAAATATGCTTGATGCTAGCTCTGTGATATATGCAAAGTTCGCCAAACGGAGAAGAAGGGCCATCATAGCAGCCTGCGCATTTGCTTCATTTATTGTGTCCTCAACCATTCAGAAGAATGTCTGGGTGCGAAACGTGTCAGGGTTGCTCTCTGGTGGCTTGCAACAGGTGCGGGCTACCGCACACTGGCGCATCTGTTTGGGATGAGCAGCGCCTCGGTGTGCCTGATTACATCATTAAACCGCGAAGTTCTAATGATGTACAGAACGCAATGCCTCAGAAAATCCGATCTGTCTGTTTACACGACAATCACATTAGCACATATCTGATTTATTTCCACATATGAAGGAGGCCTGAAACCGATCTCGAAATATCGGAATGCATGCGTTTTTTTCCTGTTTACACGGACATAGAAAATATCCGATATGTGTCACATATGAGCAAAAAATCGGAATTGGGTCACATTTAACTGACAGTGTAAACGTAGCTTTAGATTACCATTATGTATATCATATTGAATAATATAATGATGCACTATACAGTTCTTCACCAAATTCCAGCAAGTTCCTTTTTTTGTTGCCGAAATGCTGAACTCTTTTTGACACGGCAAAGTCATCCTTACTGACTTATGTCACATCTGTGAATATACAATACTTTTTCTCATAAAGGGTGCAACTGGAAAATATTTTACTGCGATGAAAAGCATGGAAAGTCCAACAACGGCATATCTACTGTATCTGTAACCAAAACCTACAATTAGCCATGGTCTCTGTGTAAGGATGAAAAGCTGTACGCAATAGTGGGTTCCTGTGAGCTCATTATATGTTGAAAGAAGGGAAGATAATGTTTTCCTGCAACTCCCTGTGATGCAGCAGTTAGCTGAATCTAGGTTACAGAGGAGACAGGTGTCTTTATCCTCTCCAGTGGGCGGTAACTGGCACACAATGAATTAGGGAGAAAATCAAGAAGTAAGATGTTGCTTCTTGATAATACGGCTGAATTTGCCCTAAATCTACCCAGATATAATTTTTTCCCCTCTCAACTTCTAAACTAACTTTAAATAATATCCTTGTATTCCCAACCTCTAACCTTAAAACAAACCTTATTCTCATTCCATAATATCTGAGCATCCTTTGGATCTTTTCTGATGCAAAACTCCGGGTTTACTGTTTCAAGAGACTAAAATATAAAAAATCGGAATAACACGCCAGCTGACAAGGGAAACGGAAGACGGATGAGTAGCAGGAAATAACAGTGCCGCATGCTGTGGAAAAGATGATCAGTTCAAAGCTACAAAATACAAGAAGCTGGGAAAGTACGCAGATCCTAAAGAGGAAATCTAGAGAGAGTGTGGGACATTAAACACTTTGAGGATTTGAGCAGCTTCCTAAAATATTCGATGTTTGATTTATCATACGTGGTTTCCAGAGAGCAGTTTCCAAAGAAAAGTCCTGAAGTGTGAAAGCAACGTGATTCAGAGCAGGGTTCTGTTTTCCTGGAAACATTGTGCACACTGTGTGCATCTTATCCTTTATTGCTTCATAGACAGCAACTTGCCAACACTAATAGTGTGCATGTCTTATACATATATAATATACTGGATATTATGTATGTTTCCAGCACTGGCATTGGTCTTCTTTTAAAAAATTCTAAATAACCATCCTCTTATACTGTAGGAAACCACACCATATATACACACACACACACACACATACCACTTCACATATACACTTTTTTACAGTATATACAGATAGATATAGATATACATACTGTATATATACAGTATATACACACGCATACAGTACCACATACATATACAGTACACTTTTTTTACAACCAGTTTTATTTTTTTAACTTATATCAACATATCAAGAATTGTGAAGGGTGACTAGTCTATGATAAAATCATCGTGCACACCATCATGTCATTTTGATGGAGATTCAGATGGGGATTAAACACCTCACATGTCTGGTTTCTAATTCACACGAATCAGTGTGAAATGTGAAACCACTAGTTAGCCAGAAAAAATACCTGATTACCTAGATCATATTTAGTCTGAGAGCAAGTGTAAGTGTGTGAGAGAGACAGAGACTCACATTGCAGCTTTCTGAGTTATCTGGCCGATGCGGGAGGATGAAAGAGACGCTGGAAATGGATCCAGCACACTCCTCCACTGTTGTATTTTCTTCATCACAGTTTGTTATTATCACGTAGAAATGAGTAGGGACCGGGGCAGAGGTGCCTGCATGTCTGAAGCACACACACACACACACACACACACACACACACACACACAAATAATTATGGAACATCAACTCTTGTGTGTGTGTCTGTGTGTGTGAGGTGTGAGAGCATGTGGGTGTGTGTGTGTGTGTTTGTTTCTTACTCTTTGATTTCCTCCACCGTGTCCCTCAGTCCATCAAAGTCGTAATCAAATATGGGTCCAGTCACAACATTGATGCTGTTCCTCTCATCAGTGTAGCGCCTCAACACTATCATCTGCAGGTAGCTCCATATTCCTACACACACACAAAATGTTATTGAATTCAGTTTAATTGTATATGTCCTATTTACTCATGATACTTCCTAATACAAAAACGTAACGATGCTCATCATGGACACACGTATTTCACAGCGCGCAATTTATTACAATATACCATATGTGATGCAGTTTCATTGGTTGAACACCAGAGGTCAGAATTTACAAGTACGTTTTAAAATATACTGTACACTTAGTGTATATCGTAAAATAAACAAATAATCATTTTCTGAAATAGTGAACAGTGTCTTTGATACAAATTGGTCCTGGCACATGGTTCATGTGTACTGAGCTGCGTAGATGCTGACCCCTGGTGACCGCTCAAAGCACTTACAATGGACACATGAGTATCAAAGCTGGACCAATGGATAAAGATGGCCTGGTCTGATGAATTACTTTTCTATTGCTCTGTAATGCTTATCAATAATAACATGTATGACCCTAAATTTAATGCCCTGTCCAGGCCGTTCAACGCAGGGCCGGATCACCCGTCAGCCTACAACACTGTAAGACGTCCACCAACTTCACCAACTCCATCGACACAAACTGGAGGTGAGATCCAAACCCCCAAAAGACTTAAGGTAAAAGTTGAAATTGTATTTAAAAAAATTCATTTCTAAGTGTATTTCTATTCCCATGCACAATATATTTAAAAAATCACTACTGGTGGATTTACTTGGCCAATATCATACTCAACTCACTCTTAAAGGCAGGGTACATGGGTACCGTGTTGGTGATCAGTGACGCATCATTTCTGGATTCAGGATTGATAGCAAAACCTGTGGAGAAACCAAAAACAAGAACGACCACTTCTAAAATCTATAGTTTTGTTATTCAATATATACGTTCCATGCTTCATTTATTTGGATATGTAATAGCTGTCTTCTAAGAGAGAGAGAGAGAGAGAGACTAACCAGGGGGGTACAGGAATCCGCGGATGATCTTGAGATCCTGGTTGTTGGAGTCGCAGGTCTGTGTGTGCTCAGGAGGAATCCGCATGTCTGCTCTTACGCAGTCTGAACCCGGAAGCGGTGGGGCAGTGCTCTTTATCTGTAGAGATATACAGTACACAGCATGCACACTAAGGACCTCTGGTCAACATTCCCACTTACATTCACACACTACAAGCAATTTGGGAATGCCAATTAGCCTAATCTGCATAGCTGCGTTCCATTCCAAAGTGTACTTCACAGGGTGCAGCCTACTCCCTGCTCTGTTTGCAACTTCCCTTGACAAAACTCCGCCATTCGAAACACCCTGCGAAGTCACCAGCGCATATGTCACTTCCTCCGTGCGTTACCATGGTAACATAATTCAATTCAATTCAATTTTATTTGTATAGCGCTTTTGACAATTGTCATTGTCGCAAAGCAGCTTTATACAATCGAAAGAATTATTTAAAATTTTAATTATTTAAGTTTAAGTTAAATTATTTAAGGCTTCGGATACCTATCGCTGCTGCTGTGGATATTTCATACTACGGATATTAAATATATTTATTTATTCAGCGTTATTTAGGGTTAGGGTATCAAAAACTGATATCAGTATAAAACATGTGCTATTGAAACATGTATACTTGTAAATACATTATTGTTTATTATTATTAATAATAATAATAATAATAAGTGATTAAAGATGTATGGAGATTTTTTTGGGTTATTTAGGGTTAGGGTTAGGGTATCAAAAATATATACCAGTATAAACCATATGCTATTGAAACATGTATAACTTATGTAAATAATAATAATAACAATAATAATAATAATAATCATTTATTGAGATTTTTTTTTATCACTAACCTATATAATAACTAAGGATTTCTTGATATTTAAAAATATATATTATATCCTAGTAATATGATGTCATCTTCGATAATAATAATATTTTTCGAGCTCCATTCTTTTCACGCTCCAGTGAGACAATGACTTCTGGGAAATTTTTCGTTCCCTTTTCCAGTGAAGTGAAGACCCATTGTTCAGTTGTTCCCGACACTGTTCGCAACTGAACCCCTTTGAACTGAACATTTTCGCTCACTGCGGGTTGGAACAAGTACCTGGAGGAAACCCACCAAGCATGGGAAAGAGCATGCAAACTCCATGCACACAGACCCAATGCGTGAATCGAACCTGTACCCTAGAGGTATTTCTGTAACCACTACACCACCGTGTCATATAATAGTGCTTATACACAATACACAATATCACAGAGCAGCCTTACAGAAATACGGATGCAGGGTTTCACTCCTACTGAGCAAGCCAAAGGATAAGGGTGAAAAAACATTGTTTAGATGATATGAGGATGAAACCTTAACTGAGAAAGCAGTATACACTGATGCATACAGTTCAGCACAGATTGTGATATGCCTCTTCAGAAAATGAAAAAAAAATTATGTATTTTTGATTCATTGCATGTCACATGTATCCTGGTACAGTCTGTATGAAGATGTGATTTGCACCTGTGGTTTGAGGGTAAATGCTGTCCAAAGGGGCATCTGCAGCTCGTAACCGTACGCGCTGATATAGTCCGAGTGCTGCAGTAACGAGTACGAAGTCTGGAACAAAGCAGCAGGCCGGCCAAATGGCAGGTGGGTTCCATCTACAAACACACACTCGGGTATGAGTCTAATGACGTCCCTAATAAACATGTACACAGTTTAAACAAGCATTTACAGAATGCTGTCAAAGAATGTCTCACACATCAGCAATGATTTGGGCTTTTCAACATGATAGAGAGCTTAACTGTTAAACAAAGCAGCGTCGTCTGTGACAAATCCGTCCTCACTTTCCTCGATCATATTCTGTGAACAGATGAACAGAGAAAAAATCAAACGTTAACTGTTAACATTCAGGGACGATGTCTAACTGGGAGTCCAGTCTGTAGGAAGTGAGAGAAAACTGAGGGGGGACAATATGCAATGTTCTACTGCAATATCTATAATAGCAGACATTTAGGAATGTCTAAAATAGGTTACAAAAACAACATGGAATTACCAGATGTGGAGGATATTGATCCATGTGGTAAATAAACAAATCACAGATATTACATAAACATTTTCCTCAAACAACATTATTTTAAGGGATGGCATTGTTTTTCAAATCGTGTAGCAGAATGATTCTGGATTCACTCACTATTCATCCGATCGTTCATTCATTCATTCAGTTTCTATACCACTTCAGGGTCACTTCCACACACACACATATACACACTACTGACAATTTGGAGCCTCTGCATGTCTTTGTACTGTGAAAGGAAACCAGTGTACCCGGACGAAACCCATCGAGCACGGGGAGAACATACACAGACCTGAATGCAAAAAATGTAAAGCGGTTTATATATGTAAACAGTTTACATATAAAAAGCCCTTAACATTTTTTGCATCAGGTCTGTACAAAAGCATTTTTCGCATCAGGACTGTGCAGAAGTCTTAGGCACCCTGTTTATTTATGTTTGCTTTTTTGTTTTTTGTTTGTTTGTTTTTTGCTTATAACTTTGGTATACATATTATGACGGGGGACCCGACACCCTTTCCAAGATTCATACAGCTCTGCGTCCCAACCAGCAGTTCAGCATCACGGACAGCGAGAAAGGGGCGGGAAGCCATAACTTGGCACGGCCGGCCCCTGATTTTTTCTCACCGTCCTGGAGGCAACGCGCACCTATAAAAGGGGAACGGATCTCCAACCCAGTGAGTAGGTTATGGGAAACATTAATGCCGCTAACCCTGTGTTATTTGTCTCACCCTTTCCAGACTCCGACAGCTCCGGCGAGCCGCAAAGTGAAGCGCGCCCAAGGAGCACCTGCCGCAGCTGCGCGACGGCTATCTCCCCGCGTACGTCAACCTCTACGTCCTGCCCAGCTCATCGCTGTCGCTGCTCGTTCGTGGAGGACGCGGATGCCACACTCCCTTAAACGGGGGTCATCACACCAGACTTCTCCCTACACGCTCACCCCCTCCCCCTTCACTTCACAAATAAACGCACACTAAGCAGCACCTGCCGTCTGTGTCTGTACGCTGCTAGGAGCACCAAGGGTTACCACTTTCCATGGGAATTTTCATTTTCATTTGCAAATGGATTTTCCTTTAGATTTCTCAGTATGACTTATGAAAAGAGGCAGTACGTGAGCCTGGTTCGTTTCACGTGATAAGAAAGATTAAAAAATGTGTCATGATTTAACACACTTAAATAAAATTTCATTGGATACTTTATAGTATTTATTGAAACTTATATACAGGGTGGGCCATTTAGATGGATACACCTTAATAAAATGTGAATGGTTGGTGATATTAATGTCCTGTTTTTGGCACATTAGTATATGTGAAGGGGCAAACTTTTCAAGATGGGTGGTGACCATGGTGGCCATTTGGAAGTCGGCCATCTTGGATCCAACTTTTGTTTTTTCAATAGGAAGAGGGTCATGTGACACATCAAACTTATTGGGAATTT